>PVJO010003942.1:0-105951 GCA_004026905.1 Hystrix cristata | reverse complement strand
AAAGTGTTAGCTCACCTTTAATATCTCTTTCATCAAGCCAGTCACTAACCACTGCTGAGCACACTCTACCTATTTTGGTTGGCAAGTATAACTCAGTGAGAAACCACATCTTGCTAGGCATTGTGGCGCACACCTGTAATCCCAGCACTCAGAAGGCTGAGGCAGGAGGATCCTAAGTTTGAGGCCAGTCTGTATTATATGGTGAGCTCAAGACCAGCCTGGTCTACATAGTGAGACCCTGTCTCAAAAAACCAAATTGGGCAGGGGGAAGGGGCTTTCTCTTAAAAGGACTATTTAGAGACAGCTCACATTATTTCAGTAACAGTTTATAAATAAGCACAGTTATAGTCTGACTTCAACCATTACGAGAGAGCGGCTTAAGTTAGGAAATACATACTAGATACATCAATGCCAAGTCTTTCATTCCTCCTTTTTTTTTGTTTTTTGTTTTTTGAGATAGGGTCTCGCTATGTAGTTCAGGCTGGCTTCAAATTCACTATGTAGCCCAGACTGGCCTCAAACTTGCAGCAATCCTTCTGCCTCAGCCTCCTGAGTGCTGAGATTACAGGCCTGCACCATTACCCTCTTCTAAAGAAGGGCAGTCCTAGGTGGTACAGGCCTGTAGTCCCAGCATTCTGGGAGGCTAAGGCAGAAGGATCATAAGTTTGAGTCCAGAATGGACAATTTAACCACTTAGCAAGATCTTGTCCCTCCCCCCCCCAAAAAAAATGCTGGGGATGTAGCTCAGTGTGAAGGCTCTGGGTTCAATCCTCAGTAACTCCCCCCCAAAACAAAACAAAACAAAAACCAGAAGTCTTGTCTTTGGGTGTCTTTGTAGTGGAGCCTATTTGTCAAAAGCCACCTCACTCTGACAGTCACACAGAAAGGACGAACTGAGTGCTGAGAACTGCCAGCCTCCACCCAGGTCCCCACAGGGTTCCCCCACTTCACTGAGCCCCAGGGCTCCCATCTGTGGAGCCGCATGGGCACAGCGCCAGGCCAGATGGTAAAGATGGGAAAAACTGCCAAGGAGGAGGCAAACAGGAAATGGCAGGGGGGCTGTTGCGGTGGGGAGGGGCAGCCCAGACCCTCTTCCCATTTCCTGCCTTTGGGAGAGGTCAGGTTGAGGGGGAGACACAGGAATCAAAAAAAGCAGCAATTGCCTCAGCAGAAAAGGATCACTGGGGTCTCCCTTCCTGGGGAGCAGGAGGGGCATAGAGGCGCGCGGAGGTTCGGTGACTCCGGGAACACGCTCATGTGGGAACTTGAGCTCAGTGTTGCACACGTGTGTGCACAGACACAAAGCAGCACTTGGACACTGAGAGGGGTGACGTGCAAGCCAGCGTGCACATGTGCCCTGTAACACACAAATAGGTGCTCAGCTGGGCCAGAGCAGGCAAAGGAGACGGCCCCCCTTTCACACAGACACACAAACTAAGGGGTCCCCAAGCAGGTGCCCGTGTGGACTCACACAGATCTGCACCCCAAGGCACAGGGCAAAGACACCACCGTCACCATGGTGGCACCCAGGCGGGGACCGTGCACCCCACCCCACCCCACTCCCATGCTGGAGGCGCACGGCCCCCTGCCTGTTCCTCTGCGTCTGCCCTTCAGCTTATCTGTGTCACTTCGGGCTTACCTCCTCAGGTCGTCTGAGCTGAGCTGGGCACCGCTCTGGGCTGAGATAAGCCAGACGGGCAGGGCTGTTTTCTGCCCCAGACAGGAAGTAGAACCAGGGAGTCAAAGTGGGCAGGAGGTAAGATCGTGATCATTCCCTCACTGTCCCCACAACCCTGCCCTGGTCCCACCTCCTCTGGCGACTCGCCCGCAATGTGAGGGCGCTGAAGACAGAGGACCCGGTGATTGCGAACAAGGATGGGGATGGGAAGGGGGAAAGAAATACCTCTTCTTTGTCCGGCTCTTGTCTGCCCCATCTCCACGTGCGCCCTCCACACAGCCACTAAATCAGTGATGGTGAACCTCTCAGACCTTTCAGTGATGCAGGCGGCCCACCACCGCTGCACTAAATGATCTCTTCTTGGCTCCTCTCTTCAGTAATTCACATCTTTTTACCTTTTCACTAGAGTCAGAAGTTCAAAAAGGACCTTCGGCTCTCCCCACCTTCCTTGCCCCTGAAGACTGGCTCTGGGATAGCCCCAACCTCATTTAGACTCTCCTGGCCAATCAGTGTGTCGTGCCCAACGCGGGAAGTTCTGTACCCCTTTGGCGAGTGCTCTAACCCCACTACTTAAATTAGCTGGGCCCACTTCCTCTGTCTGTGTTCAGGCAGCGTGCGGAGGGTGCAGCCCGTCCCCGCAGACAGGATTACTGTAAGGACCCCTCCACATCCACGTGGTCGGGCTCTCCAAGTGGGTCCCAGCTGTGCCGACCCCGCCAGAGGCCTCACCCAGCCTGAAAGCTTTTCTCTGTGAAAAGCTCAACCCCAGAGCTGCTTGGGGGACACAGATGAATGCTGCTCGTCAGGTTGCCTGGGTCTGAGGTGCAGGAGAAGATGGAGGTCTGTGGTGTGCAGATGGCCGGAGGCCACCAGACCTCCTGTCCCGGGGCTAAAGGGACACGTCTCCTGGGTGTCCCAGGCCCACAGTCTTCCTAAAGGGGGCATCTCCAGCCCCCACACACCCCTTCCACCCTGGAGCCTGTCTCTTCCTGCCTTTCCAACACCACTCTCAGCCCTGTCTTCTCCCTCCCTGGGCATGGGGAGCCCATACCTCCCAGCATTTTTCTGGGAAAAGGCAGAAATCAAAGGTGGACTGGAGAGCAATTAGTTTCCCCGATGTGTGCATGACACCTAGCTGCCTGCACATCTCCCTCTAATCTGCTTTCAAGAGCTGAAAAAACAGGAAATGAAGTCCCAACCAAGAGAAATCACTATGTCAGGCCCCCTCCCTGCCCTGCAAGAATTTCACCCTTGCTCTCAGACTGGAGAGACCAGCCTCTTCTGGGCAAGCTCCTTGGAGACTTTTGGCCTCTGTGACCTTGCTTTGAACCTCGTACACGTCACTGGCACCCGCCCTCACCTTGGAGGTTTTTTTGGCAGCGCTGGGGACTGAACTCAGGGCCACACATGCCACTCAGAAGCCCCATCGCTCTCCCACACCAGTCCTCCCCTCCCAGATGCTGTCTCCTCCTTTGTTTTTTTTATGCCCCTGGACATAAAAGGTCTCAGTGTCACAGGGGTGCACACTGGGGACGACAGGGTGGAGAGGGGGCCTTACTGTCCGGTGGCCAGGAGGGTAGCACGAGCACAGGTAGCCTCCCTCAGTTCTCCTGCGGCCACGAGTCGGGCTCACCCTAAAAGGAGGCGTTTGGAGATCCAGTCTGCTCATCCCCTTCGCATCTTAGAGGCCCCACAGACACAAGGAGCAGGTGGGCGGTGATCTGCTGGTATGACACAGAGGTCCCAGAAAGCCTTTTCCATGGTGTCTCCACCTGTGTGTCATATCTGAAATGTCCTCCCTTTCAAGCTACTCATGAGCCACATTTTGTTAGACCCACGGAGACAGCAGAGGTTATGTAGCCCTCTCCTCTTTTATAGAGGACCCCATTAAAGAGTGTCTTGGTGGCTGGATGTGGCTCATCTGCGTACCCTGCTGCAGGCCCTGGGTTCAATCCCAGCACTGCATTAAGAAAGAAAAACAAATCAAATACGCCCTGGACGCAGGCACAGAGGAGAATGCCTGGGACCCCAGCACTGTTGGGGGCTGAGACAGGAGAATCCCAAGTTCGGGACCAGCTGGGGAAACTTGTCGACTTAGCAAGACCCCGTCTCAAAATAAAAAATAAAAAAGGCTGGGGAGACAGCTCAGTGTGAAGGCCCCGGGCACAGTCCCCAGCATTGCAAGAATAAAAACACCTTGGTTCCCTGGGAAGGACAACACATCTGGCGAACCCTCTAGCGGACTTGAATCAGATGAGCAAAGGGCCTGGCCCGCCCCCCCCAGCAGGTGGGTGTACCAGAGCAAGCAGAGCTGGAAGCAGACCCGGAGGCCTCCTGGGGAAGCCCAGAGCTCAGCCTGAGAACGGAGTCTGAGTGAAGGGAGGCCCTGAGACACCCCAGAGCAGTGGTTTCCCTTCTCAGGGGCACACCGGGTGTCCGGCATGTGGTGGCCCGTCAGGCTACCTCTCGGGGCCGTCTGCTTGGAGGTCCCCGTTCACTTTTCATTCTACTCAGAACAGTTTTTGGAGCCCACGGGCCACCCTCACCTCCATTCCCGCCCATATCCCCCATTTCCACAGGCAAGTTGCTGCCCCCGTGCCCCGTCAGGTCAGCCCCACCTGCCACACCCCCATACCTGCACTTCCTCTGTTGCTCTGCCGCTGCTGCCCGGGTCGGCTGACTTCTGCTCTGGGCTGGGCTGGTAGGACCTGCTCGGGGCGGGTGGGGACACACCCACCTGGCAGAGCTCAGCGCGTCCCTCCCAGCCTCACGGGGCCAAGGAGCCAGAGGAGAGAAACATCGACCTCAGCTGCCTCCACTGAGTGGCCCAAGAAAGCCGGCCGGCAGCGAATGATACTGCATCCAGCCCCTACTCCTGCCACCTCACTCCCCCACCATGGCTCGTGCTGCCCAGGCTTCCGGGACCTCACCCGGCACACCCACCCTCTGATGCCCGATGACTAACCCTCCACGCCCGGCTGTTCTCTCGTCCCCTCCCCCTTCGCGTGACTCTTCCCCTCTTGGATCTGCCAGGAGGTTTAGCCCCAGCCACCAGCGTTCTGCAAGTCCTTTGTCCCGCCTCCTTCACGGCAGCTCGGACTGGAGGCTTCTTGAGCTTCTTCACTGCCCTGCCCAAGAGCTCCAAGAGGGCAGGGGGCTCAGCTCCTGCAGCTGAGCTGAGCCGAGCTCAGCAGACAAAAGAGTGAAATTTTTTACAGTGAGAAGAAGTACTGTGGCCAAGTTGAGTTTGGGAAATACCAGGTTCAACAGTTACCACAGAGCTGGGGATTCAGCTCAGTGGTTAGAGTGCTCGACTAGCAAGTTCAAGGCCCTGAGTTCGATCCCCAGCACCAAAAAAAAAAAAACCAAACAGTTACCATGGAACTTTGCAGATGAACATGCTGTTGTTAAATGGTGAGTTGACCATTTAACAGGCCCACGAGAATCCACTAGGCTTTTGGGATGCTTGTTTGTGCAGGGCTGGGGTTTGAACCCAGGGCCTCTTGCATGCTGAGCACACAGTCTACCACTGAGCTGTACCCTCAAGCATTTTTGCACATGAGTTGAGGAAGGTGGGTACCTTGGGTGAGACTGAACCCAAGGCCTTCACACTCAACTGCATGCTGAATCCTTTAAAACTTTTTTTACGTTGAGACAAGATCTCATAAAACTGCCAGGCTCGGCTTGAACTTGCCATCTTCCTGCCTCAGCCCTAGAATGCTGGACTGTCAGGTGTGCACCACCTTACCCACCTTATTTGTATGCATGTTTAAACTTCCAAAAGAAACAAATTTTTTTGATGCTCTTAATTACTGTGAGTTTATAGAAGAGACAAATTCTAAAGTCTCCCCCATTCAGATTGTCAGGGAGTTCCCGTGTACTGAGTCACGAGTCACGGGGTTCCCGAGCCCCAGGCTGCACCTCCCGTACCTCCCACCTGAAGAAGTGCCAGTCACGCCTGCTCCTGGGTTTGGTCCCCCTGAACAAGCCAGGCCCTGGCCTTTACTGTGCAGGCGGGAGAACCCAGGCTCCTCTGAGATCGGGGCCGAGGCTTCAGAAACCGAGACTCCCTCGGCCCCCAGCCACGGCCTCGCGCAGCCCAGCTCTCTTGGCTGCTTGGTCCTCGGTGTCTCCGGGCAAATGAGTGCTTCCCTGAGCACCATCCCAGTGCAGTTCTCTCTTGTGCAGACGGATCCCTATGCCTGGGAGCCAAGGACTGATTCCCAGGACACACGGTGCCAGTGTGAAGGATGGAGCTCAAGCCACAACAGGCCACACAAGCAGAAAATAGTCACTTTATGTAAAGACATTCAGGAAGGCCGGCAAGTTCCCACTAGGGAGCCGCAGCACTGCCGCCTGGCCCAGGGAAGACGCGAGTCCGGGCTGAATAAGAGAGCAAAGAGGGCAGCCCAGAATTGAGCAACAGATGAGGTTTCAAAGCAATAGGAGAAGGATGTGGAAAGGCTCGGCCGGGTGGGGACAGAATGGACCCAGCTCATCCAAAGCGGTTGAGAGCCAAAGTGCTGAACTCCTGGCTCCATCGAAGCACAATGTCCTCGCCTTTGCTTGGGGTCAGCACGTGGTAGGTTTCATTCTGCATGCATCTCATGCGGGACACCTAGGAAGGGACGGAGCTATGGTCTGTGACCCCGAGCCAGGCCCCCACAGCATGAGGGCAGGTGCCAGCAGTCCCACGAGCAGCCAAGGTGGGCAAGAGAGGGAAGAGGAAACCCAGACAGAGGAAACACGCAGTAGCCCAACCCCCTTCCTTTGGAGAAGGGAAGGCTGAGGCTCAGAGAGGGAAGTGACTTATCCTAAACTATCTGGTGAGTAAGACTGGGAAGCCAGACTGAAACTCGGCACCCAATTCCCATCCCAGCTGAGGGTTCTACTTGCCGTGCCCTCAGGGCCTGCTTCTCCTCTGGGTGCCAACTTCCCCCTGGCCCTGCTGCCTGAGGCCTGCTTACTCCAGGGCTGCAGCAGCGGAGGAGGCCTCTGTGGAGGGCTTTGCCCCCAAGATTCGAGGAAAGAACTGCTTCCCACAGCCCAGACCGACCTGGGGCGATGGAGGAGGTGGTGGCAGAAGGGGGGGAGCAGGGTGAGGGGCTCACCTTCCGGTTCCGGTTTTTCATCAGGCACTGTTGGCTTTTGAAGGAACAGTAGTTTGGGTACTGGACATAGTCTGTGTCACAAACCTAAGGCAAGGGTGGGGAGAGGGCATCAGCAGAAGCCAGGCAGGACACTCGCTCCCAGACAGCATCCGCGATGCAAAGCCAGCTGCCCTTGCTGCCCTCACCGCGCTTCCCCTCTGCAGAGCAGGCCTGCCCCTCCCACCCTGCGGCACAGGTTACTGGCAGGAAGCCAGGAGTCCGGAAGAACCAAAGCAGCTGCCTACTGGCCACTGCCAGGAGGGGACTAAGGAATGGAAATGGAGGGGGGTGGTCAAGGGTGTGGCAAGGAGCTGGGGTGCCCTTCAGGGGTTGAATGCTTGCCTGGCGTGTGCAAGGCCCTAGGTTTGATCCCCAGCACTTCAAGAAAAAAGGACTCACACCCAGGTTTCAGTAGTCCAAACACCAGGGGCCTTCCAGGCACGGCAACGGAGGGAGAAGCAGGAGAATCCCTGCTGTGGTATGCATGCATCACTTGCCTCTCTGGGCCTCAATGCCCATCTATGAATCCAGAGGTGTGGTAGAGGTGACCTTCAGGGCCCTCTCTAGATCTAGAGTTCCAGGGACAAGACCTGGGCATGGTCCCTCAACTCAGTTACCAGGCTCTTGTGTGTGTGCATGTGTGTGCACATGAGTGTTAGTACCAGGGACTGAATGCAGGGTCTTCGCACTGAGCTACATTCTCAGCATTTATTCATTTATTTATTTATAAACAGGATCTCACTAACTCATTAGCTAGCCTAGGTTGGACTTGAATTTATGATCCTCCTGCCTCGGCCTCCCAGAATTCTAAGAGTACAGGTGTGTACCACCACACCCAGGACCTCACATACACTATGTGCACACTCTACCCCTAAGCTACACAGCCCAATCCCTTTTTTACATTTTATTTAGTTAGTTGTTTTATTTTTTTTTTTTCAGAGTAGGAAAATTTACTGAGGAATGGGAATGGGAAATAAGAACAGCTCCTGAGAGACAGGAGGGGTCCTGAATGGGCTGCCCTATTTTGTTTTGATTTTTGAAACAGGGTCTCGCTATGTAGTTCAGGCTGACCTCGAACTCGAGGTGACCCTCCTGCCTCAGCCTCCCAAGTGCTGGGATTACAGGGCTGAGCCACCACACCCGGCTTTTATAATATCTTGATACAAGGTCTCGAGTAAATTGCCCAGGCTGGACTTGAGCTTGTAATTGGCCTGCCTCAGCCTCCCAAGTACCTGGGATTACTCATTTAATCCTAAGAGATGAGCGTAACTCTTCCATCATAGAGATGAGTGTAGCCGGCTCGGAGTGGGGAGTGACTGGACCGAAGCCGGTCAGGAAGGAAGCAGCAGGGCTGGAACAGGAACGGCCGCCTCCCACCTCCCAGGCCCAAGCTCTCCCACCCGGCCCAGGAGCACCAGTCCGGTCTGTGGGGAAAGGGGCATCCCATGCCCTCCGAGAGCCTGGCTGGGAAAGGGGCTCACCTTGGTGGGGAAATCCCCATTGTGGAAGCTGAGGAACTCTGTCTGGAGCCAGCTGGAGACCCGGACGTCCTCACAGCCCTTTGTGGCCAGCCGCGCACACCAGAAGTCCATGCGGAGCCCGCCATACAGATCCAACCCGTAAAAGCGGCCCGATTCTGAGGTCCCGGCCTGTGTGGGGTGCGGACAGGGAGAGCATGTGTCCCGCCCCTGCGGGGTCCCCGCTCCGTGTGTCCTTTCAGCCCCCACCATGGGCTGCCCAGGAATACCTGGGTGCCCATGGACATGGTCTGGGCAGTGAGCAAGGAGCTGATGAAGGGTGTCCTATGGGACGCGTCGCACTGCTGCCGCTGCAGGTTGGCCTCTGAGTGGCACTGCTCCAACTTCAGAGAGCAGAAGGCACAGAGGGGACAGAGAGCCACGTGTCGCCTTCCGAGGTTGTCACAGACCTGGGGCAGGAGTGCAGGTAAGGCCAGGGCTAGGCTCAGGGTGTCTGCCCCAAGGTTTTCTCAGGCTCCTCCACCTCCTGCCTTCCTTCTCCAGGCGCCCAGGACCTGGCCTCTGCTCCTTCTTCACCCTTTCCTGCTCATCTGCTTCGCAGCAGTCTTCGTCTACCTGGAGGTGACACCCTAATCTCTATCGCCAGCTCTGACCTCTTCTCCACCTCCAAACCCTCACTGCCAAGGGCCTGACGGACATCACCACTGGGTGATCCAGTCGCTCCCACACCTGTCTGAAAGATGGAGAGTGCCAGTGTTCCCAGAGGTGACCATCTTCCGGCACCATGCTACCGGCTATCCACTCTCATTTCATCTGGTCTTTTCAAGAACCCTGTCCAGTCAGCACTGATGAGGAAACTGAGAATCTGTGAGGTGAGTACATTGTTCAAAGCAACACACCTAATAGGTGTAGCTGGGGCCAAGGCAGGAGGATCCCAAATTTGAGGCCGGCCAGGGTAACTTAGCAAGACCTGCCTCAAAGTGAAAATTAAAAAAGGGTGGGGGTGCAGCTTAGTGGTAGAGTGCTTGTCTCACATGAGTGAGGCCTGGGGGGAAAAAATGTGAACTTGGGACATGGATCCAGGTCCTCCAAAATCTAAAGTTTGTGTTCTGCGGAGGACTTGGTTAAAAACCTCCAGGTCCACCAGGCGTGGTGGCACATGCCTGTAAGCCCAGCACTCAGGAGGCTGAGGCAGGAGGTTG
Source organism: Hystrix cristata (assembly GCA_004026905.1). Lineage (NCBI taxonomy): Eukaryota > Metazoa > Chordata > Mammalia > Rodentia > Hystricidae > Hystrix > Hystrix cristata. Next base: position 96,443 of record PVJO010003942.1, on the reverse strand, counting down.
CAGCAAGTTCAAGGCCAGCCTGGGCCACATAGTGAGCTCGAGGCCAGCCTGAACTATATAGCGAGACTCTGTCTCAAAAAAACAAAACAAAACAAAACCCCGTAAACCCTCTAGGTTCTTGGCAGATCTTCGCAGAGTGGCTTACTCATGTCCTAGCTGTACTGTGCCTGCCCTGCTGAGGCTGCTCAGCACCTGGACTGAGGAGCACCCTCGTCAGTACCATTCCTTCTCCATCTGTGAGTTCAGTTTGTAACAGTGCACGAACTCTCTTACCTGTCCAGCCCTTTCTTTGTTTTTTTGAGAGAGGGTCTTGTTAAACTACTAAGTTCCCCAGGCAGTGCTTGAACTTGCGATCTTCCTGCTTCAGCTTCCCAGAGTGCTGAGATTACTACAGGCACGTGCCACCTTCCCTGGCAACCCGCACACAAGAGAGGCATCAGCATGTCCCTGACTCGAAATCTCTACCAAACTCCCCTTGCTCACTAAATTAAGTACAAACGCTGAAGACTGCATCCAAGGCTGCCTACGTTAGGGTCCAGCACTGTCTCCTGCAGCTCCGGTCCAAGTAAGGTGGACTCTACTCTTCCTCATCCAAACCACCCACAATGCTCTCTCCATGCCTGCTAGCCTGTTTTTATTTTAACTTTTTACTCGCTGGCGTCAGGGATTGAACCCAGGGCCTTGTGCATGCTAGGCAAGTGCTGTCTACCACTCAGCTACATCCTCAGCTCTTTTTATTTCGAGACAGGAGCTAAGTTGCCCAAGCTGGCATCAAACACAGGATCCTCCTGCCTTGGCCTTTCAAGTAGCTGGGATTAGAGATGTATACATGTTTTTATTTTTTATTTTTTTATTTTTTTTTTTTTTGTGGTGCCGGGGATCGAACTCAGGGCCTTGTGCTTGCAAGGCAAGCACTCTAATCACTGAGCTAAATCCCCAGCCCCTACATGTTTTTATTTTTATCTATCTATTTGCAGTTCTTGGGATTGAACCTAGGGCCTTCACACAGAGCTACATTCCTAGCCCTTTTTTTTTATTTTTTGAGACAGGGTATAACTAAGTCACTAAATTTCCCAGGCTAGGGCTGAATTTGTCATTTTCCTGCCTCAGCCTCCCAGAATGCTGAAACTACAGGTATGTACCTCTACTCCTGGCTCTTACATGTTTTTAAAAACCTCTCTCCAACTCCCAGCACACTCCTGTAATATTTATCACTATCAATCCCTTCTGTTGGCTCTTAGCCCCTTAAGGGCAGAAGAGTATATATCCATTCTGAGCCATCTTTCTTGCAGCAGGGCCTTCGCACATACTACCAGGCCCCTTCCACCAGGCCCCTTCCTCTGCCTGGTGAACTCCTCTTATCTTCAGGTTTTGGTTCCTCTGGAAGGCTTCTGTGACCCACCCAAGCATAGGGCAGCATCTCCTCTCTCAGCGCCTCCTGCTAAGCGCATCTCAGCACCCACCTCCTCACAGTGTTCTGCCTGTGTCCTCTTCTCTCCTCAAGCGCTGGAAGGGAGTTGGTGCCCCGGGGGTTTGGGAACAAATGGACAAAAGGCAGCCTATCAGTTCTCAACAAAAGTTTGGTAAACGGTGTCATCTGAAAACTTAGGAGTTGACATGGTCTCGCACACCTGTAGTCCCAGCTGCTCAGCAAGCTGATGCAGGAAGATCACTCGAGCCCAGGAGTTCAGAGGCACCAGCCTGGGCAACATAGTGAGACCCATCTCAAAGCAATAAGAGAAAGAAACCCTGAGGTGTGTTTTCCTAGGGACACACTTGCTGGGTGCGGGAGACGCATGGAGGCTGGAATCCCTACAGACGTCCAGCACGGTCCCACGAGCCTTCCATTGAGGAGAGCTGCACCTCAGACACAGCTGAGCACCACAGAAGGACCGTGGTAAGTTCTGGTCTGGACTGGATTCCACGTTAGGGCTTGAGCCTTCTACCCATGATGTGGGGGAGAGGTCCTTCCAGAGAAGGGAGCCCCTTGGGTAGACTCTCTCCACCTGGGCCCCACACCATGCTGGTGCCAGGACACCCAGAGCCAGGCCCTCAGTAAACAGGCCACAGGCGTACCGACTTCCTGAAACCAAAGCTCTCTTCCTCCACGTGCTTCCAGGCCTTGGCCGTGGGGGTCAGGACGCAGCTGTTCATCACGATGGAATAGCACAGCACTAGCAAGGCCTCCTTGTGAGGCAGCTGCAGGAGGCTGCAAGAAGACAGGACTGGTGGGGATGGGCCACAGGGCAGAGGCAGGAAGCACACCAACTCTCCCTGGCATCCTGCGTGGCTGCTCTTGGTCACACACATCCAACATGGGCCTGAGCAGCTCTGGACTAACCGCCTCCTCTTGCAGATGAGGAACTGAAGAGCCGGGCATGGTGGCGCACACCTGTAATCCCAGCACTCAGGAGGCTGAGGCAGGAGGATCACTGAGTTTGAGGCCTGCCTGGGCTACATAGTGAGCTCAAGGCCAGCCTGGACTACATGGCGAAACCCTGTCTCAAAAAGCAAACAACAACAAAACAAAAACAAAAACAAACCCCCAAACAAAACCAAATGAGGAACTGAGGTCCAGAAAGGAGAAATATCCTCTTAAAGGCCGCAGTGTTAATCAGGGCTAGAAACAAGACCTGAGGCCAAGCCGGTGGTGCCAGGTTCAAGCCTCTCCACAGCACATCAAGTGGAGAACCGGCAGGAGGCTTCAGCCCAAGGCCGTAGGCCGAGCGGGCACAGGGGAGAAGAGGCTGGCTTTTCTAGCTGCGCCTGAAGGCCAAGTGGTCTGAGTGGGTCTGGAGGCTGAGGCTGGACACGTGGGGCCCTCACTTCCAAAAAAGGCAGCAGGAACGGCAACACCCCAAGGGAGTCAAGACTTCCTGTACCTGCCATGGTTCTGGCTTCTCCAGTAGGTGTCCTCATCGTAGATCTCATCCATTTCCTGGGCTGAGCGAATGAGCTCCTGGATATTCACCATCACGGGAGCTGAGTCCGCTTTCCGGACCCGGGCGGTGAAGGAGCGAGGGCCCCACGACAGAGACTCAGACTGTGACTTGGGCTCGGAGTCGGTCTGCAGACTGGGCACCATGCTCAGGCCCTCCTCTGCCCCCTGCCCCTCCTCCTGCTTTCCCTCCTCCTCCTGTTCCTCCTCCTGCTCCTCCTCGGGCTCGAGCCCTTCGGCCTGCTTGTGCTGGTGCCTGGGATTCGGCTTGTGCTGCTCCTCTCCTTGCTCCTGCTTGTGCCCGGCCGCTTGCTCCTGGCCCCCCAGCGACAGGGAGGACTGCAGCAGCTCCTCCACGTTGTTGTTCAGCCGCTCGGGCCAGGCCTGGAAGGCCTGTCGCTCTGTGGCTGCAGCTGGTGGGGGGGCGGGGACCGAGAAAGAGCAGAGACTTTTGTGGGAAAAGTGGCAGAAATCACACACTCCTATACACAGGTAAGTGCTCACTTCGGCAGCACATGTACTATACAGTTAAGTACATCGAAAAACAGAAAAAGAAACACATGTGATATCAAAATGAAGGACTATTATCATGGCACACGCGACACTGGGCCCTTTCCAGCCCTCCTTGTAAGAGTGCTTCCTCCTTAATGGGCGTCTCAAATGCCACCCTTCTGCCCCTGCCTCAGGGAACATCAAGTATTCGGAGCAGCTACAAAGTAATCCTTCTTGTGGGGGAGGTGGTGCTGGGAATGGAACCCAGGGCCTCTGCATGTGAAACATGCTCCATCAGCCTGCAGCCCTAATCCTTCCAAACATGAAGATATCAGAAGTGGAGCACAGCGGTGCACACCTCTAATCTCAGTGCTCTGGGAGGCTGAGGCAGGAGGACGTCAAGTTTGAACCCATATGGGGCAATTTAGTGACTTAGCGAGACCTTCCAAAAATAAAAAAAGAGCTGAGGATTAGTTCAGTTTGAAGGCACTGGGTTCAATCCTCTGTACAAAAAGAAAAAAAAGTTAACTTATATAAGGCCCACAGAAATGCTGAAATGTCTTTGGAGCTACGAAAAAGGGATTCAGGGAAGGACTACAGAAGCGATAGCAGGAGCCGCAGCGGGAGCGGAGAGCCCCAGCCTGTATGCCTACGCAGCAGCTCCCGGACCCCACGCCCTCCCCCGGGCCGTCCCCGAGGCCCTGCAGGGGCTCACCTCTGGAATGGGGTGTGTTGGGCGAGACCATCGTGCTAGGGGCCGGCGCTTCTGCTGCCAGCTCCTTGAAATTGCTGACCGACAGGATGGAGACCGGCTGGGAGCACCTGACCCTCTGCAGGGAGAAAACGGACGCCTTTCCCGAGGGCAGGCTGCTGCTGCTCTGACTCAGCCCCTCCCCGCACGTGCCGCTCGGCTTCCAGGACCCCCATCCTTCGGACGCTCTTTCTCGGCCCACCCCAGGCTTTACCGTTTAGCATCTGACTTGAATAAAATCCCTGGCCCGCTAGAAGAAACAGAAGAGGAAGGGTACCCCTGCCTCTCTCAGCCCTCTGCCCGCCCTGCCGCAGTCTCGGACTGCTCAGAGTGTGAACGCCGCTGGGTTCTGCTCGCGCACACCGTTCACCGGTGGGAGACTTCGCACTCCCCACTGCCCGCCCGCCCTCTCAAGCGGGCCTCACCTTGGCATAGTAGACGTGGTTGGCGCAGCGATACTGAGAGAACTGGCAGAAGGACGCGAACCAGGAGGCGTAAGGGAGGTCGGAGCAGACTGCACCTGGGGAAGGCCAGGGCGGGGTGAACACAGCAGCCCGCGGCTTCCGCCCCTCGCGGAGCCGCCAGCGACCCTCACCGTCGGGCACCAGGCCGTGGTTCTCATACTGGTCCAGCTGGACGATAGTGGGGTTCCTGCAGCCGTGGGTGGCGCGGACACGGCAGGTGGTCTCTGCCTTCCAGGTGGGGGTCAGCAGGGCGAAGAAGCGCTCATACTCGGTGGTGGAGAGGGGGCTGCCTGGAGTCGGGGCCGCGGGCGCCTCCTGCCCGAGAAGGGCTCCCAGGGGCAGGAGCAGCACTGCGGGGGGATTCGGCGATGGGAGGGGCGCACCCCAACCCGCCGGCTGCGGCCGGACAGAACCGGACGGCTGGCGGGCGCGAACCTGGTGTGGCGGGGCCCCGGGCGACCGTCCCCTCGGGCGGCCGAGGGGCTTCTGGGGACCGAGCGGGGTCCCGGGGGAGATGGCGAAGGGCCTCGGAGCAAGTGTCTGGGGATCACTCGCGGGCCCTCAGGGAGCAGCGGGGCTCGGCGCTCGAGGGCAGAGGCCTCTTACCCCTCAGCAGCGACAGAACGGAGCTGGCCGCCGGCGGCCTCATGTCCCGGGAGGTCGGAGATCAGCGCCTCTAACCGGCCGAGCGGGCGCCGACTGCACCGCGCCGAGCACCGCCCACGTCACAGAGGAGGGCGGGGCGAGCCGCGCCCCCGCCGCCCGCCCGCCGCCCGCCGCCGCAGGGTCTTCGCAGGTGGATGCAGCCGGCTTCCCGTGACCGCCCCGGGGGATGGACAGCAGGGCCGGAGCACAGGCGGGGACCTGGGTTCTGGGGCCGCCGGGGGTGCAAGGCACAAAACAGCCAGAAGACCAGCACACGCCTGTAATCCCCGCACTCGGGAGGCTGAGGCAGAAGGAGTGAGGCCAGCCTAAACTACATATCACGGCCCTAACTCAAAAAACAGAAACAAAGAAAATGAAACAAAAAACAGAGGCAGGGTCCCTGCAGGCTGAAGCTAGAGACATCTCAGCTGAGAAAACGGCCAAAAGGGATACTGAGGAGAGAAAGAGGCGCCCCCTTTCCAGGCAGACAGGCTACATCATTTCTGAGAGGAAAGAAGAATTTAACTCAACTTTGGCCAGGTGACATTATTCAGAAAAAAGAAACTTCATTAGAAAAACAGAATTAAAAAAAAAAAAAAAGAAAGAAAAACAGAACTTGGCTCAACCAATCACCCTCACCTGCTTCATCCCCTTCTGTCCAAACACCCTCACCCACATCTCCCAAACCCAGGGCCCTTAGCTAACACCAACACCCTGGGGCAACTCTGGGCTCAGACCAGCTGTGCAAACCTATAAACTAGTTAGGCTGGTGGTCTGTTGGGTTATCTCCCACCAAGGGCAGATTCACGAGGAGCACCAGTCGTGTCCCCCTCCCCAGAAGTGGTTCTCAGGAGGGGAGCCAAGCAGGGCAATCCACAGGGGTATGGGAAAAAACTAGGGTATTTGCTTCGCATTTCAAATAAGAAATCAAGGGGCTGGGGATTTAGCTCAGTAGTTAGAGGGCTTGCCTTGCAAGCACAAGGTCCTGAGTTTGATTCCCAGCACCAAAAAAACCCAAAAAACAAAACAAAACAAAAAACCCCCATCAAATAAGAAATCAAAGTAGCCTGGTGTGGTAGCGCATGCCTGTACTCCCAGCCCTCAGGAGGCTGAGGCAGGAGGATCACCACACGTTCAAGGCCAGCCTAGACTGCAAAGCAAGACCCTGTCTCAAAAAAGAAGAAATCAAGCTAATAGTGTGTGGTACACATATATAACACAAACACATCATTTACTGGAAATTGAGAGATGTCTTGTGGAGGAAAATGTGGAGCTGACCAAGACCCACGAGCCCTGGCCTGTGGCACAGCCCCCGCCACCTGTGCCCGGCCTGGGCCACACCGGTGGACGCAGCCCAGGTTCCATGGTTCCTGTCTGCTCTGCTTGCAGTGCTCCACCCTCCCACCTCCATCCGCCCACTGCACGCACGGAGAAAACTAAGCACGCGCCCTGAAACGGTCTGTACAATAAACACAGCAGGCCGACACGGAGAGCTTTTATTTACCTACCAAACTCCTCTTACATGTGAGTCATCTGCCTCTCTCCTTGCCCCCTTTTCCCATTCACAAGGCCGGGATGAATCCCCTCCGTGTCCCCTCAACTAGGGCCAGAGTCCAGATGATCTGGGGGAACCCTCCAGGGAAAGCAGGAAGGACGAGAGTGGGGAGGAGGATTATCATATCCAGCCCCCAGTGGGGGAGGAGGTTAAGGGGCAGGGGAGTGCCCGGTGCCACTGCCCCAGTCCTTAAGTCCAAAGCAAGGGGAACGAGGAGGACCCTTCCTCTGAAATACAGCACCAACCTCGGCACGGAGGCAGAAGGACAGTGGGTGAGATCGCGTCCCTGCCAATGCAACGGCCGGAATGGGAGCCATACTATTGGTGGCCATGGCGCCCTCCCTGCAGGGTTTGGACGTAGCCTCAGCACCGGGGTGGGGAGCAAGTGGGCAGGAGAGGGGGTGATGGCACTGCACCGCCCGCTTCTCCCTGGCCCCCCGGCCCCAGCACACTGCTCTGCCCACCAGCCCAGGTCAGGGGATGCGGAAGAAACTGTGGGAACCCAAGGCCCTCATCTACTTCTTCTTCCGCTCTTGGGAGCAGCGTGGACAAAACCTAGCAAGCAAGATCAACAGGCAGACAGTGAGTGAGGGGAGGCACCCTCCTCCACTCAGCTTCAGGACAGCCCAGTACCTGCTCCAACTGTCACTCACCATTTTCCCCGGGGCTTGGTCGTCAGCCCCACACAGGCAAAGTGGAACCACTCGATGGAACACTGGAAAAGGAAGGAGACAGAAGATGCGGCAGTTAGGGACCGGGGCGGGGGGCACAGGGAGGAAAGGAGGCCAGAACACAGATTCCCCCAGGGCCCCTTTATTCCCTCTCTTTGGAGACTTCTCAGAAGACCCGGGGCCACCCAGCTTCAACCACTCATTTTCAGGTAGGATCTCACTGTGTTGCCCAACCAGCCTGAACTCAAGATTACCTGGGCGTAAGTAATCTGCCTGCCTTGGTTTCCCCGAGTACAGTACTACAGGGGCAAGCCCTGTGCCTGGCTTCTGACCACTCTCCTTAAATCCAGCTCTTCAACTGTGGCCACCGCTTTATGCCCATTCCCGCATGTCCCTCTGACCCCTCAGCCCGAGGCAGAAAGGGCTCTCACATCCGGGTTGTCGCAGCCGATCATCTCTCCGTAGGAGACCTGGTGACAAAGGCAGTAGGTGGGCTCGTTGGGGTCCACAGGCATATCCAGCACATCTGAGGGGTGCACGCTGCCAAAGGTCACCGAGGGCATCCCGTACTCAGGACTTCTGTGTGCCGAGAGGGAGAAGAGGTGTTATCTGCGATGGAGGTGCTGGGAGGCGGGGGAGACCCCGGAGGGGAGGGGCTGGGGCTCCTCTCCACGACAGACGCCAAAGGGAGAAGAGGTGCAGCACAGAAGACAAGAGGGCAGGGCTGTGCAGGCAGCGGGGTGTCAGCGGAGACACTCACGTGCGCACAAGCTTCAGCTTCTTCTGGGCAGCCTTGGGGGCCTCCTCGTCTGAGTTTTTCCCTTTGGAGCGAGCGCGTGCAGCTTTCTTCTCCTTCTGAGTCCGGCCTTCTAGGGGAGAGGGAGAGAGCCAGAGGGCGGAGACAGAGAGCTGGGTTAAGGCCTCCTCCCCGCTTGCTTTCTCCAGCCTGGTTGCCTCCCTCGCAGGCCAAGGGCAGGCACCTTCTCCGCTGCGTCCTGGCCCCGCTTGCGGCCCCGCCCCCCTCCTCACTCTTTTTGCCTTTGCTAGAAGAGCTGTCATAGTCACTCGACTCGATCTGTTTCTCCTTCAGATCCGCCTCAAAACGGGCCAGGTCTGTGTCCAGTCGCCGAATGTGCTTGTCCACCTGGGAGAAGGAAGGAGAAGGCGGAGTCTACGGATCTCCCACACCCCACACGGACCCGAGGCAGCTGAAGGAGGTGAGCCCAGGACGAGACGGGAGGTGGTGGGGCGCCGTGGATGGGGCCATACCATCTCATAGGTCTGCATGGCCAGCTGCACCTTGTCATCACCGAACTCCTTGCACTTGCCGTAGGCCTCCTGGATCTGTCTGAGCAGGGCTAGCTTCTCCTCAGGGCTCAGGCTGCGGGCGCTGCTCATATACTCAGTGGCCAGCTTGTCGATCTCGGCCTTCAGGTCTGCAACAGAGACAGAGGCCTGGTCACAGCGGCCCCGGGCGGCCGACGGCACGTTCTTCTCGCTCTGGCTGCTCAGATCCTCTCCACGGGCCAGCACAACCTTCGAGCGAGAACGTTCTGCATGTGCACAGGGACCAGGCCACGTGCCCAAGTGAGGCGCCACACGGACACTGCCTCAAAGGTGCCTTCCAGGTGCTGCACACGTTGCTATGACAGTTGGACCTTAATCACTGCCACACACCGACGCACTCTGCGCACCACAGGAAGAGGAAGCAGTTGGGGTGATGTTTGAAGATGCTTCTTTGCAGGACTCGCAGCTTCTTGATGAATCGATTTTGCCTCAAAGGCCATCTTGTTTCTTGTCCCCAAAACATCCCACAGCAGTCAGTGCAGGCCGGTCATCTGCTGTTCTGGCTTCTGGGTCTCAGACAGAAACTGAGGCCTACTTCATGCTGCCTGAGCATCCTCCTGCTGCTCATCCTCAGGACCTACTTCTGCTTTCCGTCACTTCTGACGCTGTCGACCTCAGACACAGTCCAGTTTAGCACTGGGAGGCCGGTGGCATCCCGGGACCCCGACTGTGGCTGTCTTCCCCTCACATCTGCCAGGGCCCGTCAATGGCAAGAGGCAAGAGAGGGAAGCAACAGCCAAAGGAAGGACCGGGGAGACGCTGAGCGCTCCATTCATCCTGGGCGCCGAGAAAGCACGTAACTCCGCCATTTCCAGCCGCTCTCTGTGCCTGGACTCAAGTCAGAACTGAGCTGGGGGCAGCACCACACACCTGTGACCCCAGTGACTCAGGAGACTGAGGCAGAAGGACCACAAGTTCAAGGCCAGCTGAGACAACTCAGTGAGCCCTTGTCTCAAAATTGAAAAATAAAAAGGGCTAGGATGTAGCTCAGGACTCCCTGGGTTCAAGCCTTGGTGCCACCAAAAAATAATAAATAAATAAATAAATAAAAGCTGGATGTGGCCATACACGTGGGATCCCAGCACCGTGGGAGGCTGAGGCAGGAGGATTACAAATGTGTGTACTGCACAGGGAACTTAGTGAGATCCTGTCTCAACACGGGATGGGGTGCTGGCTAGGATGTGCCTCAGGGTGAAGGCCCTGTGTTCAATTCCCAGTACTGGGAGCAAACGAAGAACAAATGAATGAAATTTTTTAAAAAGCCTGGGGACGTAAATCAGTGGTGGAGTCTTGTACTGCAGAGAAGGCCAGCTGGCTCTCGCCATCTGCCAGGCAGTGCTCTGAGTGAACTTACTGGAAGAAGTGGAGACACAGCTTCCCATGGCCACCGGAGGTGGCTGCACAGGGCAGAGGGTTAAGACCATCTTGCCCACCAGGGCTGTGGGGGCCACTCACTCCGACAGACACCTGGACCCGGGACAGCCCAAGCACGGGACAGTGGCCTCCCTGCCGCTCAAGCGAAAGCCTCGGTGCAAAGCAGTCTGCTCAGGGTCTGAGGTCCAAGATGACTTCCTGTTTCCGGCAGGCTGAAGAACACAGCGTAAAAGTCTTAGTGTTGATTGCTCCTTTCGTCTTCTCTTAAGTCTTCCTTGATTATTTCTTTCTTCCTTCTCTTTTTCTCTTTGTAATAACGTCTCATACGGCAAACCTGTCTGCCAACATGAATTGCAGCATAAAGTCACAACTGTAATTCTGTGACAGTAACGTCAATTTGGTGAGGCAGAAACATCTACTAGTTATCCTATGAATATATCAAACACGAACAGCACAAATGGGTCGAGTCAAATTTGGCTTCTTGAATTCTTCTTCTTTTTTTTTTCTGGTAGGGTCTCACTATGTAGTCCAGGCTGGCCTTGAACTCCTCCCAGGTGCTGGGATTATAGGCCTGCACCACCAAGCTGGGCTTCTTAAACTGTTCTTGAGGAAAGCACAAATATCACAGCATCTCTGCTTTTTTTTTTTCAGTTCTGGGACTGAACTCAGGGCTTTGTGCATGCTAAGGGACTGAGCTACATCCCCAGTTCCTCTATCGTTTATTTATCTTTGTCTTTTTGAGACAAAGTCTTGCTCTTAGTCCAGGCTGTTTTGTATTTGTTTTTTTTGTGGGGGGTACGCTAGGGATCGAACTCAGGGCCTTGCACCTGCTAGGCAAGAGTTCTACCACTGAGCTAAATCCCCAGTGCTTTCCAGGCTGGTCTTGATCTCACTGTGTAGCCCAGGCTGGCCTCAAATTTGAGGTCCTCCTGCCTCAGCCTCCTGAGCCACTAGGATTTCAAGCATGTACACACTGTGCCTGGCCTATGTCTTGAATTCTTTTTTTAATTGGTACATTTTAGGGGTTGGGGATTTAGCTCAAGTGGCAGAATGCTTGCCTAGCAAGTGCAAGGCCCTGAGTTCGATCTCCAGCACCCCCCAAAAAAACAACAACAACAAAAAAACGTTTTAGATATACATAGTAATCACATTCATCACAGGGAATTTGTACCTGTACATAATATATTTTGATTCTTTTTCTTTTTATCTTTTGAATTCTTTTTTGGTGCCAGGGATCGAACTCAGGGCCTTGTGTATTCTCTAACCACTGAGCTAAATCCCCAACCCCATCTTTTGAATTCTTGAGGCATTGCCTCAATACTCCGTTATGGAAAAACTGATACAGAAATAAGGATCAGCAATACTCTCTTAAGAATTGCAAGAGTAAAACCGTTCTTAAGAATCTCAAGAGATGAGTTTGATCCCCAGCACCACAAAAAAAAAGAAGCTCAATAGAGAAAAAGAAAAAAAGAAGTGCCAGAGAGTAAAAGAAGCCACAGTTCTTTAGATCATGCCAAATGACACAATGCTAGCAAGCAGAATAAAGGGTTACATGCACTCCTTACACACGAGAACCCCTAGTGGTGGTACATACCCTCTGTTCTTTGGTCTAGGTCCCGCATAAGCTGAAAGTTTCTCTGTAATTCAAAGGGGAGGTTTTCAATACCTAGGGAAGAGAGAAGACTGAGAATCTGCACTATCCACAGGCATTGGCGAGTATTCAACACTAATTTATACCTCCAAGCCCTGAATTTCTTTTTTTATTTTTCCAGTACTACAGACTGAATTCCAGGCCTCTGCACTCAGCTGCAGCCCCAATCCTTTTTCTGAGACAGGGTTTCGCTAAATTGCTAAGTTTCCCAGGCTGGCCTCAAACTTGAGGTCCTCCTGGCTCAGCCTCCAAAGCGCAGGTTTACAGCCATGCACCACTATATCTGGCCCCTACAATTCCCTGCAAAGTGCAGTTCCATTCCCCCCTCACTCGAACCTCTAGATTTCTGACATCACCTTTCTCACAAAAGGCTGTGCTGCTTCTCTCCCCACAACTAACTTCGCCTCTGCAAAACTGTCCACCACCATCCCCTTCTGTAACCTTACTCTACAAATCAGCTTTCCCTTTCCTTTAGTTTCAATCACTGCCTCCATGTTCCTTGCCCTCGTTTTATAATACCACACTGGTCAGATGTGTGATGCACACCTGTAATCCAAGTACTCTGAGAGGCTGAGGCAGGAGGACTGCCATGAGTTCAAAGCCAGCCTGGAGGGGTTGGGGATCTAGCTCAGTAGTAAAGCGCTAGCCTCACAAGCGCAAGGCCCTGAGTTTGAGCCCCAGCACCTCCCCCACAAAAAAAGCCAGCCTGGACTACATAGTGAGTTCAAGGTCAGCCTAAACTACAGAGTAAGGCCCTGTCTCAAAAAAACAAAAAAAACCAAAAACCTCAAACCAAAACCAAACAGCAGATACCATCCTGGCACCCTCTGCTACTCACCACATAACACATTTCCAATTTACTTTCCATATGAGTGGCCTGAACATTCTTTTAAAAAATGTAAACTGCCAGGTACAGTGATGTACACCTATATCCCAGTACTCTGGGAGGCTGAGGCAGGAGGATCCCAAATTTAAACTGGGTCTGAACAAGTGAGCAAGACCCTAGGTCAAAATAAAAACTATAAGGCTGAGGATTTAGCTCAGCGGTTAGAGTGCCTGCCTTGCAAGCATAAGGCCCCGAGTTCGATCCCCAGATCAAAAACAAAACAAAACAAAACAAAACAAAACTATAAAAAGGGTGGTGATGTAGCTCAGTGTGAAGGTCTTGGGCTCAGTCCCCAGCACTGGCAGCAGGGAGAGCAAAGGAGTCAGGTGCGGCACACACCTGGGACCCCAGCTCCATGGGGATAAGTCAAGAGGGCCAAGAGTTTGAAGGCCGACCCAGCAAGTCACTTTCTGGCTCACAATCTCCCACAATTCCTCACTGATGGGAGGAAGTTCTGCGCTTCTGCCCTTGCTTCCCCTACATACACACCAGCCACATCATGCTCCCTTCACGGTCTCTAGCCACACTGGCTGAGTGCCCCAAATGCTCTCCAAGTCGTTCTCTGCCTGGAGCCTTCTTGGCCTTCCCCACACCACAGCTGCTATACTCCTGGCCTGCTGAATTCTTCTTCATGCTTCAGAATTCAGCTCAAGCCAGGTGCAGTGGCACAAACCTGTACTCCCAGTGCTCTGGGAGGCTGAGGCAGGAGGATCACAAATTCGAGTCCAGCCTGGGCAATTTAGTGACTTAGTGAGATCCTGACTTACTGAAAAATTTAAAAAGCCTGGGGATACAGCTCAACATGAAGACCTGAGTTTGATCCCCAGCACGAGAGACAAATAAATTACAACTAAAGAACACAAACCAGCTCCAACTTGACCTTCCCAGACTCTGCCAAGTACTGTATGTATCGGCTAGCAAAGTATGCTCTTTACCTTTTTGTTCTTTTTCTTTCTCTAGGAGTAGGAATTAGAACCCATGGCTTTGTGCGTGCCAGGCAAGTACTCTACCAGGGAGCTTCCTCCTAGCCCTTTTTTTATTTATTTCTTTTTATAATTTTAAGACAGGGTCCCACTAAACTGTCCGGGCTGATGTCAAATTCTTGATCCTCCTGCCTCAGTACCCTCAGCAGCTGAGATCACACGTATGCGTCACTGTGCCCAACTGCACTTCTTTTTCTTCTAGCACTTACCTGACTGTAATTAAATAACTGTCCATGTGTATTTTTTTTTTTTGTGGGGGATGATGGGGATTGAACTCGGGGCCTTGTGCTTGCTAGGCAAGTGCTCTACCACTTGAGCTAAATCCCCAGCCCCAAATAAGTATCTAATTACTTTGTTGGCGCCGTCTTCCTGGCACTCTAGGAGCCCTGAAACATGTCTGTCTTGTTCTGTCCTGCTTCCCTAGTGCTTAGAATTCCAATTAGTATACAGAGGTACTCAGTGAATACTTGAATAAATGCATAAAGTCTCATCCATACAAGAAAAATCTCAGGGTCAGGCAAGGTGGTGCATGGCTGTAATCCTAGCGCTCAGGAGACTCAGGCAGGAGGACTGCTGCAAGTTCGAGGCCAGCCTGGGCTACAATTGTGAGTTCAAGGTTAGCCTGAACTGCATAGAGACCCTGTCTCAAAAAAAAAAAAAAAACTCTTCCTCCACTCCATTTCAGACTCTTAAAATGTTGCTTTTGCTTTAACATATCTCGCTCTGCCACCACCAGTTCACAGAGATTACTTTAAATTACTGATGTTTATCAAATCAAATGATGTCCGCGGTCCTATCTTTTTTTTTTTGGTGCTGAGGATCGAACTCTGGGCCCCAGTCCTATCTTGAAGCCATTTTGGCAGCACTAGATACTACCCACTTTCCTTCAAGATAACTCATTCTCTCATGGTTCCAAATAGCATCATATACCTTCTAACACTCATGACACTGATGCTTTCTTGGCTTGTTCCTTAAATATTTTCCAGAAATTACATGTCATCTTTCTCTCTCTCTCCAGTACCAGGGACTGAATCACAGATCTTCACACGGAGCTACAGTCCCCAGCCCTTTCTTTTTTTTATTTTGAAACAGGACCTTGCTAAATTGTTAAGTTGCCCAGACTAAGCTCAAACTTGCAATCCTTCTGCCTCAGCCTCCCAGAGGGCTTCACTTCCTTTATTTCTGTTTTTTTTTTTTTTTATTTCTGGTTTTTTCGAGATAGGGTCTCATTATGTAGATCAGGCTGGCCTCGACCTACATAGACCAGACTGGCCTTCAACTTCTCCATTTTCTCTGAATGATCTCATTCCATTCACTCTCATGGATCCAGTTACCATTCCTATGCTTAAGTTCAAAATGAATGAAAATATATTGTGATCACTCCTAACTTTCCTATCATGTTAATGGTACGTTATCTATCTCATTTTCCAAGCATAAAGAAGTCATGTTAGATTCTTCTTTCTCTAAAGCACTCAGTAAGTACCGTCATATTTAACTCCTGAAAACTTCTGTGGCTCCCTGAGTCAGGTCCTCATCTCTGACCAGGACTGTTGCGCTAAATGACCTCCCTGCTGCCAACATTATTATGCTGTGAACTGCCATGTCAACTGTCTTCCTTTATAAATACCACAAGCTACTTTCAAATGCAAACTTTTGGCTTGCCTTATAACACCTTGTCCAGTCCGGCTCCAGCCTCTTTTCCCAGTCTCACTGCCTAACTCTCACCTTCAAATCACACATATCAAACACTCTGATCTCATTTTCCCTTGACCTTGCCACAAACCCATCACAACACCTGTGCTGACGCTTTCATCAACTGTGAGTTCACTTTCTCTCTCTGCACTGCCAAATAAATTTAGCTTTCAAGAACCTATTCAAAATCACATTGTCTGTATTAACCTGCAGCCCCTAGTAGTTAGCCCATCTCTCCAGTGTTACCAACTGTCCTTTTAATGTGCTCCTAATATCTCCTATGTTTTACCATGTGGTTTTTAAACTTTTTTTGAGATAGAATTTTGCTATGTAGGCCAACTGGCCCTGAACTCACAGCAACCCTCCTGCCTCAGCCTCTCAAGTGCTGGGATTACAGATGTGCACACCACGCCTGGCTTTACTGTTTAATAACTTTTTAATTTGCAGGATCTGTTTCCTAGTACACTGTGAGCTTCTTGAAGACTGAGGCTGTATCTGTCTGTCCAGCTCTCTCTTTGCAGTGCTGGGAATTGAACCCAGGGTATGCTGTATACTAGGCAAATACTCTACTACTGAGCTACAATACCAGCCCGCTACTCGTTTTATTTATTCCCAGTATTAGCCATTATGTCTGATCTAAAGCAGTTCCTCAGTAAGCATGTTTAATAAATGACTCTCGAATAAAACAAACCTAAGTGCACAGGGTGAGAGGCTTTGTGACGGGGTGGGTTACACAAATAGCAAAAACACAACCCCAGATTTCCATTTGACGGGAATTGGACTCTTTCAGTTGCTCATCTGACAACGGTCCCTCACCACCGCCTGCACCCCCACCCCTTGAGGAGCCACTTAAGAAAAAAACTCGCTGCAGGCTACTCCAGCTGGTCTTTCCGCTGCTCCGAGTGGCAGTGTGTGCTAACGATTCTGGATGATTTGGGGGGAAAAAGTCTACCCTGAAGCTAAAGAGACCCTGGAGTACAGACGAGGCAAAGGCTTCTTTGCTACGCCTGGTATCCCTTAAAACCCATCCCTCAACCACATCGCGCAGCCCCTCCCTCTTCCACACCCAGCAGCGAGAACTCGACCCTTCTGCCCCGCCCCCTCTTTCTTCGCAGCCCTCAATATTTTCTCCGGCGGATTACTTCATAATTGTGACCTTCTCCCCACTAGGACTTTGAAGCCATAGATTGTCTCGGCCCCGGTCACCCACCACTCTTTGACCCCTGACCCCCTCCTCCAGCCTGCTCTTACTGTCAAGATAATGTTCCAAATACATCCCCGCAGCCATCTTGAAACAAAACAAAGCAACTTCCGCTCCGCCCCGGAAGTGACTGGAACACGACGGACGCTGGAGGTATTCTTAGGTCAGATCCTTTCCGCCCTTAAAAAGAGTACTTCCGCCCTTAGTAGTGATCCAGCCGGACATATCCGCCCGACGTTGAAATTTTCTTTGGCGTGTGTATTCACGACCACTAACGGCGAGGCTGTTACAGCCTACTTCCGCCCTTACCGAAACTCCAGACCGCGACCGAGACAGGTATGACGTCACGGTAGTGGCCATTTTGCATTCTCTAGCGAACTTTTTTTCCCTCCAAAAGGGGAAGGTGTGGTGATGGGAAAAAATGGTTCTCTTTGGAAGTGTATTCCTTAAGTACCCCTTTTCAGCGACTGGGGAGTCCAACTTCCTTTTGGAGATTATGAATGCGACTAAAGCAGGTCCTGACTGAAGCAAGTTTCTCCAAGGCAGCTAATTTTAAGGATTTGGAGTAGTTATCAGGCCTTGGAAACTTGAACCCTGTTGCATTTCTGTTACTCACGTAAAGTCTTACAGATTATTATTATTGTGGTACCGAGGATCGAACCCAGTGTTTCACAGATGTTAAGCAGGCACTCTACCACTGAGCTACACCAGTCATTATTTAAAATCTTTCTCCTTCAAAGTACAAAAATTACAAAATAACCTACTTTTGTCAGTTCCTGAGCTTACTACTCAAATCCTACACCTATAAGAAAGCATAACTTCTGACCCTGCCCTCACCTGTCTCTTAAGGAGAGGCCATTTTCCTTCTTGGTGCTGGAATCAGAACTCTGGGCTTGGCACATGCTAGGCAAGCACTCTACCAGAGTGCGCCCCAGCCCCTTTGCTTCCCGTTATTTGAATTTATATGCTAACATCATGATTCTGAAGGGACTGGGGCATTGAGCTGTACCACTCTGTAGGCCAGTTAGATGCCAGCTCTTACTGTCATCTTCTATGATGTAGCCAACACCTTTTTATCACTGTAAAAGGCAAGGGCATGACAGGCTGTCGTATTAGGGAAAGAGAAGTCAAGCCAGTAGTGTCTTGGATTTAAGTGTTACTCTTAATTCACAATCCTTAACAGATGTCATATGGCACACTTTTGGGGGGGCACTTAATATGACAGATTTTTAGTCATAGAAGGCCAGGGCGAGCTGTTTTCAACTGACCAGGTCCTAAGTCCGATGCAGCAACACTCTAGGAGACCTCGTTTTAATTACAAGTGTCACACCGTTGCATGATTTTATCTCTGTGCCTATTTCCTTCTCTGTGCAATGAATGAGCAGGAGTGAAGTTTATCTTAAAAAAAAAATAGATTCCAGTTCTAATCTGGTCATGCAGGTAGATGTTAGTGCCTTCTCAGCAAACACTGTGTAACTGGTCACATGATTCATTCATTAGTGTCACACTGCACACTGGCACACTTTTAAGTAGGTATTAAGTAGGTATTGCTTATCCACACCCCACTAGCTACTGAATACTGTCAGCCAGCAGTCCCAGGCAAGCCACCAGTTTTCAGATGTGTGAGCCTGGTCACAACTTTTTCAGTGCTCAAGAATGGTTTTTAATTTTAAAAAGCCATCTTAGCAGTTTCACACACTCACAAGGGGGCCATAATTTGTCTTGCTGCCAGGTGGCTCTGAACCACTGGTGGGTGTGTTAATCCCTCACTTAACAGCTGAAGGAGAGCCGGGCAGCAAGTCTAGGCTTCCTGACAATGTTCTACTCCTTGGTAGAACTGCCCTGTATGTGGGAGTGTGATTGTCACCACACTGGACACTCGGCATGGGACTTTTGGTGGCGTTTGTTTTTTAAACAGCCTCAATATGTAGTTCAGGCTGGCCTTTTAATTCATGTGGCTCTTCCTGCCTTGGCCTCCTGAGTGCGGGGATTATAGGCATGAGCCATCATGCCCAGCCTCAGTGTTTCGCATTGTTCATCAGACCTGCACCCACTGGCTGTGGTCCCACTACCTCTGGTTTTAGATGCCACAATCTAATAAACATACACATGTATACACATTGCCAGTTGAAATTAATATCAAGTGACTGGGCGGCTGAGGCAGAAGTAAGGGCCTTTCAAAGGGCCGCGTCTCTTTTTTTCTTGGATAGGGAACACACCTGCTTTGCTAGTACTTCACTGAAACCTTAATTCTCACACGTTTAGGCAATATAGTCTTCACGGCAGAATCTGTATGCAGAAGTCCTTAGGCAGGGTGCACTGAGCAGAGTGAAGCTGCCACCTCACGGCTGTGGCGCTGCATGTGGAGCCTCGCCACACACGCACTCGCTCTTCACACTCTATACATTTCTAGCGGCTTGAACATGCCCGGAAGAGCTTTCCCCATGTTCGTCACATCAGTAGCTCCACTGCCTCTGATCCTTTTACATGAATTTATTTCTATACAATGTTCTAAAAACACCCCTTGGTTTGTACATAAGTTTTTTCTTTCATTTTTTAAATTGCTGTATAACAACTGGTTTCCTGATTCTTTGTTTTCTCTGAAATCCGCTATGATTAAAACAAAACAAAAAAGAGGCAAAAGGAAATAAAAATGCCGTGGCCAGAGGACAGGGTGAATTTTTAAAAAGACAAAAATAAAATAAGACATCAAATATGAAAATTCTCAGAGATAATGCATTTATAAACACAGAAATGGTTACAACAAAGATGGCCGTGATGAGTGGGTATATATATATATATTTATATATATATATATTTATATATAAATCCATGTCCGCATCTGACCGTGGCACCTCAGGAGCTAACGTCCAGTCCTCGTGTTTGTCCTGAACTCTCCCTTCTCTGCAACACCCTCGTCCTGGGGTCTCACAGAGAAGACGAACCGCCACAGCTCCTTGGGGGCTGGGACGGGGACAGGAGTGCAGGGACTGGGCTGGCAGAGAAGGGGGAAAGGCTCCAAGGGGCGCCATAACCCACACTTCCAAGCCATCCTTGACTACCTGGGGAATCTCTGGCCCCTTGGGGACCACATCTCAGCCCTTGCCCCCTTATGAATAAAAGGAGGTCGAATCCCCACCCACATCTCCTTCTACCAGCAGTAAGTAGGAAGCGACGTGAGATTGCGCAGGGAAGAGAATGGCTCTCAGGTTGGAGCACACGAGAGACCGCTGTTCTTTCGAAGGCAAGCACAGGACAGGAGGTGGGCTGCACGTAGGGCTCCCTTCTGTTACTGAGGAGGCCAGCTTCTAGTCTTCTATCAGCCCAAACCGTGAGAATGAGGCGGGAAGAGAGGGGATAAGTGCCCATACCAGGCAAGTTTCTGTGAGGTCACAGCAAATCCTTCCCATGAGCACCAACCCCCGATTTAAAAAGCTTTGCGTGGAAGGGGGCTGCTGGCCGACACCATCAACTCAGCATTCCTCTGCCAATCACTCAGAAGGGCTGGTGTTCCTTTTGAAGAGGAGGTGAGAATGGAGATGGTCTGCCGTGAGGGAGAGCTGTGCCTGAGGACCAAGGAGACGGAGCCGAGGCTTGTCCAGGAAGAAGAGACTCTACCCACCAAGAGGGGTTAGAGAAAGGAGGGACCAGACTTCCTTCTCCTCTCCCCACAGGTGGCAGCGCGGATCTCTAGGAGCTGGCCAGGTGTTCCACCTGGATGGTGCTGGTGGCGACAGTGAGGCAGATGTCCTTATGATGCTCCGCTGTCTTATAGGGCGTCAGGTCAAAGGAGCACTGGGGCGGAGGGTTGGGGTTGCTATCCCCAGCGCCCCCGCCCTGGGGGGCTGCCCCTGGGGACTGGAAGTGTGGTGGCTGTGGCTGCTGCTGCTGCTGCGATGCCTGGGAGGCCTGGGCCTGCGCTTGCGCCTGCGCCTGGGCCTGGGCCTGCGCCTGGGCCTGCGCCTGGGCCTGGGCCACTGCCGCTGCTGCTGCTGCCGCCTGTACTTGCTGCTGGAGATCAGGAGGGTTGTGTTTGCGCATGTGTTTCATTAGGTACGTTTCCTGAGAGAGACGGTAAAAAGAAATTGAGGGTGAAAGGGAAGGAGGAGAGGTTACCTATAATCAGCACCCTGGGTTGAACACCTGGCCAGTCCTGAGTTGGTAGTAAATAGAGTTCAAGTAGCCCCTTCTGGCTCACTGTTTGGTAGTAAAGTTGGGTGTCTTTACAGGGCACTGTCGACATTCAATGGCAGAGGGAAAAGCTGCCATTTTACTCAGAAAGGTGTGAATGAGCAACTTTATAACCTTTTCCTGAAGGCTAACAGAAAATACCTAAATGAAATCTTTCTCCCCAACCACTTCAAGTGGCTTTATTTTGCCTCACATTTAAGTAAAATGAAGAATCATAGCTGGGTGTGGTGGCACACACCTGTAATCCCAGCATTTGGGAAGCTGAGGCAGGAGGATTGCTGCAAGCTCGAGGCCAACATGGGCTACATAGTGAGTTCAAGGCCAACCTGAACTATATAGCAAGACCCTGTCTCGAAAAAAATTAAAAAAAAAAGAAAATCACTGCTTATCACTCATTACAGGCTTACGGGATCAGGTACCCCACTAAATCTCTCCATGGAGGTCTCATTATTTCTGAATCTCATCTGCTGTAACAGACCTTTATCCAGAAGGAAGGAGGGGGGGAGACCGCTGTCTTAACAGGGCTATGGAGAAGAAACCAAGCACTTACCGATGTGTATGCTCGACTGCAGATTGTGCAAGTATATACCTTGGCGTGCTTCACTGTATGTGTAGATAAGTGGACCTCTAGGGAGGCTGCATCTGTGTACGCCCGATGACAGTTGTGGCACTTGAAGGGTTTATCTTTGTTGTGCTGCCGTCTGTGGGACTGAGAAAATCAGGAGAAACCAGGATGAGTGCGGTGTGCTCCCCTCCACTCTCCCTGACCTTCACAGAAAGCCTGAGGTAAGCGCAGGCCTCCCAGCTCTGCCTTCCAGCCTAAGGCATGGAAACTGCTTGCAACTGAAGGAGCCGGGGGCAGAAGAGGAAGCACAGGCATACTTCACCCAGCACACACCAGGGTCCCGAAAGAACGATGCTCATGCCTGACTCCCTGCACATGGCTCTCAAAGGGAGATGCAAGGGTCTCCAGAGAACAGTAGGACTGTCTCGGGGCCCACGGGGTAGAGATAGGTGTTAGCCTCCCACAGTGCTCCGCCACTGAGATGCACCCCGGGCCCCTTTAATATTCTGCGACAGGGTCTTGTTAAACTGCCCAGGCTGGCCTAGCCTGGGACTTAACATCCTCCGGCCTCTACTTCCTGAATAGCTGGGATTACAGGTGTGCACCAGCTCGCCCAGCTACATACAAGGTGTGACTGAAAAATACGCTAAATATTTAAATTAAAATTACCACAAAAAAAAGTTATTACAACCAGGTGTCGTGGCACACGCCTGTGATCCCAGCACTTGGGAGGCAGAGGCAGGAGGATCGCTGCGAGTTGGAGGCCAGCCTGGGCTACATATTGAGCTCAAGGCTAGCCAGAACTACAGAGTGAGACCCTGTCTCAAAAAAAAAAGTAAGTTATTACGGTAAAATTTTGAAATTTCAATCGCACTGTATACTTTGAACCCAAAGCCCTCACGCCCTTTAGACTGTTCTTCTGAAAAGGTGCTGTGAGTATCTGTTTCACAACACCTGCACAGGCTGGTGTCACCCACACAGACCAAAACGCTTCGGCGTCCTCAGTGATTTTTACGAGGAAACCTATGAAAACCACTGCACTAGTCACACAGCACCCCGATTCCAAGCCTCAGACCCGGGTCTCGGTGGAAGGCAAAATATTTACCTGCAGGTTGGAGAGCTGTGTGAAGGCTTTTTCACAGCCTGGGTGTGCACATTTATATGGTCTATCACCGGTGTGGATTCTGCACAGGATGAGAAAAGAAGACAGAGAATGGATGTCAGCAAGGCCATGCTGGGTCTGACTCCTTAGCAGACCTCCTCGAGCCCTTCCAGGCGCTCCCCGTAGCTCCTCTCTGACCGGAGTGGTTTCTCACGCCCGACTTCTGGCCGTGCCTGGATCGCTCAGCTCAAGGTAAGCCCCTCTGCTGAGGGAGGACAGCCCAAGGCCCGAGGAGCCAGGGTACAGGCAGTCCACGATCGGGCAGACAAGCCTGCTCCCACAGTGACTGTCCTGACGAACATTCAGAAATGTAAGGTACACTTGATCTTAGCCACATGCTGAGAAGCAATTCAGAAACCTAAGGTAAACACAACAGCAAGGAAAAAGAAAAACACAACATCCTTCCTCCTCCCTGAAGCCAGAAACTACCTCAGCCTGGAGGATCACTTCCAGAAACAGTTCTGGTATCAAAGAAAGGCAGTTTTACTGAACTGTGCAAAGTAGTAGTGATATTAATGAGAACTCATGGAAGATGTGAACGGCTTTGCCAAATTTGGCCTTCTAATGCTGGAAATACCTTGGTTAGTACCAATTTGACTTCTTTCCCCCAACACTCCACTACGACAAGCCCAAGACTTCAGAGCGCACTGCTATTTGCTCTTCATCGCGGAGCTCAGAACCAACTCTTCTGACTCCCACTATGACCTCGAGAACATCACATCTCTGCTTTGTGTACAAAGTCTGACTCCTCAGAGCAAGACATCTGATCACTTTAAGTTGAAACTGTCACATCCACAAGCTGGGAGGCGGCCATGGACTCCAGTTCAACTTGAGACAGCAGCGAAGGAGACCGTCAGCTCTGCTAGTCAGTAGGTTCCCTTCTTCCTAGCCGCTTCAGATCCGCAGGATGAACAGTGGGCATTCTTACGAGGCAGCGCCTTAGGCACTTTCTGCTTCCTGGTTGTCTGTAATACTTTACACGTGTTTTGTCTTGGTCTCGACTGCTGGCATCCCTTGGGGCCTTGCTTGTTGCTGTGGGTATCGCCAGGCTGGTGCCAGCCAATGCCTGATTATAGCTCCAGTTCATAATTGATGTGCTGAGAGCGAGGGGCATGTCTTCTCCAATGGAGTGCCTCTACTTTGGCGTCAAAGAGGAAATCTTGCAAGATGTGTGCATGGGTATTTTCATGAAGCGAGATGAGGGAAGGAAAAGTTGTCCTTGCTTCAGGTGTCTCTGCCTCCCCTGGATCAAGGAACACCATGCAATGTATTTCTTGTCCCAGAAAAGCTCACTTCGCCACTTGAGTCGCCGCTTGAGTCTCCACTATAGGTACTTGGCCTTCTTTCTCTCCGACGTCAGTCACGTTCTCCTCCAGCCAGGTCTCTCCCCCGCCCCCCGCATGCGGGCTGTTGTGTAAGTCCGGGGCGGGGGTGGGGGGGCATGCCAGCGGGGCAGGGTCGGTAGCCCGCCACTCTCCCTTACCGTGTGTGCTGCTGGAGGTGGGAGAGCTGGCGGAAGGCCTTCTGGCAGTACGAACAGTTGTAGGGCTTGGCCCCTGAGTGGATACGGAGGTGCTGGGCCAGGTAGGAGGTGTTGGCGAAGGTCTTGGAGCAGTGCGGGCACTTGTGGGGTTTGATGGTCTCCGTGTGCGTCTTGGAGTGGATCCTGCCGGAGAGGAGAGGAGGGAAGGGAGGAGGGAGCAGTTCGACACCACGGGCTCTGCTCTCTGCTTCGTGAAATGGTGTTGCTTGGCGGATGACAGCACCCCTCCTCCCTCCTCCCAGACACGCTCCGGCCTGCAGAGGCCGACGAAGAGGACACCCAGGTCTATGTCGTTGCTGATCGCCAGGTCGGTGGCCGGAACGGCAGTGAGATGATGAAGAGCTGCAGCCCCTGGCTTTCTCCTGAGGTAACACACTCGCCACAGACACCCTGCTTCCAAAGAGCAACCTGAACAAAGGCCGACACCACCTGTTCCCCGTGTGCCTGCAGCTGAACACCTTGGCTCTGAACGAAACGTACGGTAAAATCAGGGCCTGTTCCGCAGAAGACTTCCAAACACAGACACAGAGAAACCACAAAAATTGTTCCAGGGTTTGGGACTGCGGACCACAGTTTTCAAGGCCCACAACACTGCTAGGGTTATATAGTTTATTTTTTTCACAGACAATAACAGGAGAGAACTGAGGATCCCAAAGGGCAAAGATGAAAGGGAGAAAAAAAAAACCAAAAACACATGGAGAGTGGAGTCGGTGCAGGCATGACCTTAGGAAGGGTTCACAGCCTGGCAGTGGGGTGAAACCAAGAGCGGCCTTACCGGGTGTGCTGCTGAAGGTGGGAGAGCTGGCGGAAGGACTTCTCGCAGAAGTTACAACTGTAGGGCTTGGCCCCTGAGTGGATACGGATGTGCTGGGCCAGGTAGGAGCTGTTGGCGAAGGTCTTGGAGCAGTGCGGGCACTTGTGGGGCTTGGTCTCTGTGTGTGACTTGGAGTGGATCTGCATCTCCGACTTTGAGTAGAATGTCAGGGAACACATCCGGCACCTGGGCCAAGTGAGACGGCAGTTAGAGCCCTCTCCACCAGGAGCACGGCTGACCCTCCCTCCACTTCCCAGAGAAGCCCACTAGCTCATTTCTCTGCTATTGCAACCACATGAGGCCCTGGAGAATGGTTCATTATTCATCTTTACAGCCTAAGCTTCTAACACAGGTCCCAGCAAATTATAAATATTCAATCAATGTCTGTTGAATGACTGGACCCCGCTAAGTGTGTAAGAACAAGAGGTCAACCTTGGTGAGGCAGCTGGGTGGATTTGGCTTTTAGCGGGCCAAGAGTATCTATCTTGATTTCGAACTTTTAAAACACTCCTTTCTCCAATTTCCCCGTGTACACACCCCCAGAGGATAATGAAGAACTAGAGTCTCTCTCATCTCTGGAGGTTTTCCCTACTTCCTTGTGGCAGTATTCCTAGAAGGATGGAGGAGGAGAAGTCTCACAATTCTATAGAGGGGCTTTTCCGGGACATCTGTGCCTGGCCTCGACCCTGCTGCTGATAGTCCATCAATCCCCTGTCCTCCCCAGCCTCCATGAGCCAAGACAGATGGTGGGAGTGGAGTGTCCCCTCAAGACTACAGGAAAAAGAGTTGCTAGACAGTGAACTTCCAGGCTAAACCTCTCCTCTCTCCCGGTACATTAAACCAATGTCGGCACTTCAGGGTGGCATCAACGGCACTCTGTGGCTTCATCACCTGGGTTGGTGATTTTTCGTGTTCTGACACTGTCCAACCACATCAGACAAAGAAGCCTGTGCACAAGTTAAGCCAAAGGCCTCCAGACTTTATTGGGTACAAGCCATTTATCCGTGAACTGGAACCCTGTCATTCCCACCAACAACTCACCAGTGTACAACATGGGCGAGAGATAGGGCAGTAGCCTGAGCAAGGCGACTAGAGCAAGCCCCTCTTCTCTGGGTTCTCCCACTTTATAAGAGGGACCTGCATGACATGGTGGTAGTAATTTCTGTATGTATTTTTTCTTTTATTTCAGGAGAATTTTTTAAAGAGTAACTGATGTCAAGACTAAACAAACACTGAATTCCACAGAGAAAATGGTATCACAATTAACTGGGTATGGTCCTGTGTTAATGTTAAAATCCCATCATTTGTGACAACTCTGAAGGAAATCTCCGCACCAGCCTGTCAGGCCCAGCCACACTGAGATGCCTACTGCTGCACGGGAGGGGAAGCGCTGCTTAGTCCACAGGGTACCTCCAATGGGAGCCTGCACACCTGGGCTCTGCTCCCACAAAGACCTCAACTTCCTGGTCAGTAGAATGGAGAAAATGAGTTTCGCCCCACTCAGGACAGTCACAGGTAGCAAAATCTGCAGCTGTAAAATGGCATTAATGCCAACGTTGACGGAGGAGCTCATGCTACCAAATATTTCACTAAGACTGTGGTTAGCAGCTGGGCAGCGTCCCGTGGAGGCCAACTACACTAAAGATACAGCACAATTTTCCATGATTGCCAAAATCAAGTCAAGAAGAAAAAGAACACATTCTTTTTTTCTCCCAGTGCTGGGGATTGAACCCAAGCCCTTGTGGATGCTAGGCAAGTGCTCTACCACTGAGCTGCACACCCAGCACCAACACCTTCATTTTAATTCAAATAAAATCTCATCAGGCTTGTTTGTGAGGTGTTAAACACACAGCTGTGCCCTTAATGTGAAAGTTAATTATAAAAAAAGAAACAACTCTTGTCAGATTACAGAAGAATCTGCAAAGCTTAAAGTAATTGACAATAGACTGCCAAAAAAAAAAAAAAAAAGAATGAACAGTCTCTAAAGGTACCAAATATAATAGTGAAATAACAAAAGAGTTGCCACTTCTTCTTGTGCCTGATACTGCCAGACAGTAGCTAGTACTTTCTTTGTTTATTTTGAGACAGGGTCTCACTATGTAGTTCAGACTGGCCTTGAACTCACTAGGTAGCCCAGGCTGGCCTCGAACTTGCAGCAGTTCTCCTGCCTTGGCCTCCCAAGTGCTGGGATTACAGGTGTACACCACCACACCCGGCATTGGCTAGTACTTTAAACACATTGTTTCTACTCCTCACAACTTGACAAGTTCTTATCCCTGCCTGTTTTACAGAAAGGAACACAAAGGCTCAGGAGGCAAGTAGGAGAGTTATTCCCTACAGCACCACGAGGCAACCTAACACCAGATCCCTGATGCTACAGCTATTGAAGCAGAGGCTGGATAATCATCTGTCAGGAGAAGGGACTGGCCTAGGTCCAGGTGACCATTAAAGTATAGGCTGAGCATCCTTAATCCAAAAATCCATAATCTAAAATACTCTAAAATCCAAAACTTACTAACTGACCTGATGTCACAAGTGGAAAACTCCACACCTGACCTCATGCGAGGGGTGGCAGTCAAAATGCCGGCTCACTAAAAGTACTGCATAAAATTACCTTCAGGCTATGTGTATAAGGTGTACACAAAACAAATGAATTTCAGGTTTAGACTTGAGTATTGTCCCTAAGAAATCTCCTTATGTATGTGCAAATATTCTAGAATTTGGAAAAAACCCAGGACACTTCTTGTCCCAAGCATTTAGAGAAGAGATATTCAACCTTTATTTCCAACTTTGAAATCCTAGGACGCCAAATAAGAATAAAAGGTGTCTAATGCAAGGTGTTGGATTGCAAAGAAATCTGACTCAGGAAGACTGTGGCAGTGGGCCCTGGCAGGGACAGCAAAGCCAGCACCCTTCCTCTCTGGGTGCCTTACTCCTAGGGTCCCGTTCACATCTGGCACAGCTGGAGACGCAGGATATAGTGGTCCTGGATACAATGACCACTCTGGATTACTGTCCCATTTTTTTTCCCCTAAAATGCTCAAGATAATTTCAGATGATTTTCCTTCAAAACATTTCCCCAAGATAAATGAATGTGACTGATCTTCCCACTGCATTCACTGAACAGTCAGACGTAAGATGATTTGCCCAGAATATCAGAACCCAATTCCCCCAGTGCTGAGTCAAATGCTGTGACCACCGCAAGGGAGGTGGAGACCCACAAGTGCAAGAACAGGATTCTTTGCGATTCAAAAGATTCCTCTAGAACATCAGAGGTCTGAGTTTCTGAAGGAGTGCTGTGCACCTAGGACACACACAGTCACTTCCAATTGCCCTTGGTCACCTGGGTGTGAGGTCTTTCAAGAATTCCCAGAACACTGAGGGTGTGGAAACTCCTATTACGTTTTCTTTCATTTCTTTTCATACAGTTTGGGAAGTCCAGAGGTATGTATCTGTACAATGGACTCAGAAACCAAACAAAAATAGAACCTAGGAAAATCACAGGCCCCTGACCTGTCAGAAGGACTCCATGGGGTGTGAGAGAGGCGGCTCGCTCCTCTTTCAACAACACATTTTATACAGGTGACTCTCCATGGCACAGTGACCTCACTTTAATCAAGCACATGAATATCTAGATTTCTACATAATAAACTGAAAAGGGATTTTTTTATACTATGAATATATAAATGCCTTTAAATGAATCAAACTTGTCAGGTACCTTTATAACATGACATGCTGTAAACACTTTCCAGGAATACTTATTGTATTAAGTGGGGTACACCTGTAATAATAAAGTTGCAATGAACTTCTGCATTATGACCTGGAATACTCTAGTGCTCATTAGTTTCTATGCAGCTACAAAGCCCTTGTTTTCACGTATAAAAAGAGATTTGAACAGTGTAATTGTAGAGCTATATAATGCAAATAAAGTAAATGCTAACTGATGACTATTTTTTATCTTTCTGAAGTTCCCAACATTTCAAAGTTTATCCGATATATATACTCCCAACAAATGGGAGAGATAAACAGAATTCTCCCCATTTTACAGATGAGGAAACTGAGGCCCACAGAGGGGAAAAGGACTTGCCCAGGGTCACACAGCAAGTTCGTGGTGGAGCCAGGAACTGAATCCATGAGCCCAAGGCTCTGTCCATTTCCTGTGCCGCAGTTCCCTTCGCTCCTAAAATGGGAACAACATGGCCCATCTCGGTACACTAAGGACAGATCCCATCTCCCAGCCATGCACACCTGTCCCTGTCTGCATCCAAGCTGTGGGAGTGGTTATCCCACTACGCACTCTGGGACCAAACCCCAAACCCTAACGGGGACGGGGGGCCCTGACAGCTCACGACAGGATTAAAAAGACCTCTAACTTCCACAGGGCAGGGAATTTACTTATGTCCTTAATTGTGCATAGCACCACGTGCAAATGTGCACACAATACCTGCTGGCAATGAGCAACTTAAGAGAAAGTAGAGGACCAAAATGGCTTCCCCAAGTTAGAGAACAAGCAGCCATTTCACAAGCGTACATTCCCAAAGGGGAGGCACCCTACTCCTCTCACCTTTTTATGCAGACCTCTCCCATCCCCCAACCATGCTGGCTCAGGCAGACTCGGGCTCAAACGTGGCCCGAGAGCTGGTAGCCGGCACACAGGTTAGGTTAGGTGCTTACCAGAAAGGGTTCTTGGGAAAATAAGAATGGGAAACAAAGAAAGCAAAAAAGAGTTGTGGAGTGTCAAACCCAGTCAAAAGCCTTACTATGAGAAATTCTCCTGTCATTCAAGTCAGTCATGCCACTGACCGCCAAACCTGGGGTCAAAAAAAGTGCTGGCAGCGCTGCCCCACCCCCTGCAGAACACCTGACATGCACGTGGCCCTGAGCCAGGAAGCTGTTGGTGTCGAGCCTGGCTGGGGCAGGACACAAAGAGCTCAGGGGCAGCAGAGATGGAGATCCTCACCCTGAACTGCCTCTCGGCCATGTCCTACCTGTAGGTCTTGCCGTCCTTCTGATGGTCATCGTCATCCTCAGGGGAAAGGACATAAGGGTCGCTCATCTCAGGCAGCCCCGATTCCAGCATCCGCTTCTTCTTGCGGCCCCGGGGAGGCTTAGGAGCCACACTGCCGCCTCCACCACCACCTCCGCCTCCTTCCTCGGTCAGGGTGGATGCTACCTTCTTGGAGAGATCGGGGACCACCTGCAGGGCTTGTGAGCCAGGGGGGAGAGCTGAGACAATCATGGGAGCCGAAATGGGGAAGCTCTGAGCTGATGAGGCTGTGGTCACAAGAGAGCCTGAGGGGGACGTGATTACCAAACCGGGACCTAGGAGTGGGAGAAAGAGGAGACGGTGTCATGTTGTTCAGTCCTGATCTGAACTGTTTCATCGTATTTTCCCCAGATAGTTATCTAATTAACCCCTCACCACCACCCCGCCCCGTGATGTACAGGAAACCCCAAACCCTGTAGAAAAATAATGGTCTCCTAACCCCTGTCCCCACCCCCCTGGTAACAGTGAGATTTACCCCTTGATTGACTCCCTTCTCTTCTCCACCTCTGAGAACAGGAGACTCCTTGATTCAGAGAAGGAAAGAATGTCACCTCCTCAAAGGCAGGGACCGCATCTTCTACTTCTTTGTATCCCCCACAATGCCTAGCACATTGCTAGGCACACAGTAGGCACTTAATAAAAATCTGATTGAGCAATCAAACACACCCCCCACACCCATGTCCTCGGAGCCCTCCAGCCTGGGGTCCTGATCACGGGAGATCAACACCTCAGATTGGAGAAGAGCAGAGGTGCTCACCAGCAGTCATCAGTCCCGTCGATGGCACTGGGACCACTGTGATATTCTGGGTGACAGACGCCTGGCTGTGTGGGGCGAGCTGCTCTGACTTGGACTCTGTGTCCATGCTGATGCCCGAGGGCAGAGACACTGAGGCAGGCACTGTCAGCAAGGTGGGGTAGTGAGGTGGAGCCAGCCCACAGCCCTTCTCCGGCAACAGCTGGTCCTTCATCTTGTTGATGAACATCGTGTTCTCGATCTGAAAGAAAAGTGAGGAGGAAGGAAGTGCTCCTTCAGATTGAGAGTCTGACTCTGCCTGTTCCCTAAGCACTTTTCAGCATCTTTCCTCCTTGGAGATCAAGGAACAAGTAAATAGTCTAGATCTTGGCCCTTCCGCACAGGCGCCAACACAGAAACTACCGAATTCTCGGGAACAGGCCTCAGTGATGGAACAGCATGTGGTTAACTCACTTCAGACTCCAGTCATAGACAGACTGGGCTCAGGAAGGGAACTCACTACTAAGAGACGAAAAGTAAAGGATGGGGGAAGCAAAAAAGCAAACACCACTTACCTGTCCTGAGACTGTAGGGATGGAAGGCCAGAAGTACGGGTTAGAATTGAAGTGAGATTCTTCCATTCTACCTGAAAAAAAAAAAAAAAAAGAGACACATCACACC
Source organism: Hystrix cristata (assembly GCA_004026905.1). Taxonomy (NCBI): domain Eukaryota; kingdom Metazoa; phylum Chordata; class Mammalia; order Rodentia; family Hystricidae; genus Hystrix; species Hystrix cristata. The sequence goes on along the minus strand of PVJO010003942.1, from coordinate 65,057 downwards.
CTGGAACCGATCTGCAGAAACTCAGCAATGGAGAAGGGAGGTGAGGGGCTGCTGGCTTCTTCTGGGGCACCTGACCACGCACCTGGGAGTCAGCACCCTGGCGCCCTCGGTTGGAGCTGCGCTGCGCTCCCTCTCCACCCAGAACAGGCTCAGTTAGTGCTCAGGACACCACTGTATACATCTCGAGAGCCTGTCAATCTTGGCTGTTTGACAAGCCCCAAGAAACAGAGGTGGTGTCACTTTCCTTTGCTGGCAGCAAGAGAAACGGGGTCATGAGAGCAAGGGTATGTGCCCAAGGTCACATGAAACAAATCACAGACCAGCCTGAACACAGAAAGAGTACCTATCACTGTTCCCCCTTTCCCTTACCCTTTCCTTCAAAATAAAAATGTCAGGATTTCCAACCAACATATTTACAGTTCTATGCAGTTTAAAAAGGTTTTAGGCCTGAGCAGTAAACATTCAAATTAATAAGAAATGAAACTGACCAAGGTATTTTTTTAAAACAGGCTAATATATAGGGACATCACCATTCGGATCCTACCAAAGTCAAAGCATCTAAGGTGTTTCACTGGATACAACCCACACCAGGCTGAGCAGTGTGAGCCAAGAAATACCAGTTTAAAAAAGGGTTTTGAGGGCTGGGGATTTAGCTCAGTGGTTAGAGTGCTTGCCTGACAGGCATAAGCCCAGAGTTCAATCCCCAACACCAAAAAAAAAAAGGGTTTTGATGCCAGCAGTAATGCCCTACATTTCCACTTGAAGTTTTCCAAACAGTCCTAGACTCTTGCTTTGTGTTTCTCAAATACTTTGTTTCTGAGAGTTCAAATTCTTCTCCGTACATGGATGAAAATTAATAGTATTTTTTTTTTTTTTGGTATTGGGGATCGAACTCAGGGCTTTGAGCTTGCTAGGCAAGCACTCTAACCACTGAGCTAAATCCCCAGCCCTTATGGATGAAAATTAAATTTAAAAAAAAAAGAAGAAAATTAAACTTAAAATTCTGTGAGGAGTCAAGCATGGTGGCACACACTTGTAATCCTAGTACTTGTAGTACTTGGGAGGCTGAGGCAGGACAACTGCCATGAGTTCGATGCCAGCCTGGGCCGCACAGTGAGTCCAAGGCCAGCTTGAACTACACAGCAAGACTGTCTTGAAAACAAAAACAAAAACAAAACAAAAACATGTTGTTAAGAAGTAAGAACAAGAGAAGTAATCCCTCAGAATTACATGGTCAAGTCACAGAAGGTACAGAATCCAAGCATTCTACCACTCCTTTCCACACTCTGATTGCTTCTGATGGTGGTCAAGAGTAGCTTCCCCCAATTTTGAACTAGGAAAGATCCAAGTTCACACAAGACAGTGGAGGAGAGCATGGGACTGGTGGAATGGAGAAACAAGGAACTCCAGAAAATAGACATTATCACCATAGAAATGGTAAATGTTTAAGGAGTGGGGAATGCTCCTTACTGATTTAATCATTGCACGTGGTATACAAGTAAGGTATTACCACCTTGCACCCAATAAACATGTACAATTAGTATGCTTCAATTAAAAAAATTACCAGCCAGGTATGGTGGCCCAGGCTGGTAATCCCAGCAGTCTGGGAGGCTGAGACAGGAGGACCACAAGATCGAGCTGTGCCTGGGCAACGTAGTGATTTACCAAGACCCCTGTCTCAAAATAAAAAATTAAAAAAGGGCTAGGGATGTAACTCACCGTGAAGGCCCTGGGTTCCATCCCCAGTACTGTGTTACAAAAAGAGAAATCATCATGCTGCTCCCATGAGCCGTGAGCACCAAGGCTCAGGCGGCGAAGGAAGCCCTGCACCCCTAAGCAGCACCAACCCCACTGAGGACGCGAGGGCAGGTGAGCTCAGAGTTTCCAAGAGCGGGAGAGCAGATGGGCACAGGAACCAAGGAAACGGGCAGATCAACTAAGGAGGCAAAGCTGAAAGGACGCTGCTCTCCGCATCTCCATTCAACCTTCCAGAGGGCTCATCACATGCTCTGCTCTATGACCACTCTTAATTTTCCTAAGATCAATAAAGGGAAAGAACTCTGTTTCAGCCTACTTTTTGTATATCTTTTTTTTGGGGGGGGTGCTGGGGATCAAACTCAGGGCCTTATGCTTACGAGGCAAGTGCTCTACCACTAAGCTACATCCTTAGCCCTTCAGCCTACTTTTTCTAAAAGTAGCAAAAGACAGGAGTGCACCAAATCTGTGAGTACAGCGGCTCACACAAATATGGCCCAGCACTAAATGACTGAGGATCAAGTTCACACAAGACAGTGGAGGCCGCCCGAGCTGTGAAATGTGGTTGCCGGGGGTGCCCCCGCAGCGGGCTGGTTGCAGGACCCTACCCCAACACCAAAGTGCAGAGCTCAAGCCCTAGAATAAACAGCAGTGTCTGCGTAGAACCTACATGGGCAGCGTGCTTTAAAAAGTTCCTAGATTACTTATGACCTGCAACATAACGCTTTGTACAGAGCGGATCTACTGACTAGGGGATCCTGACAAGGGCCAGAGTGCCAATGTTAACACAGACAGGCCAACTCCATGCAGTAGTGCAGATCAGCAGCAACCCGACATTCTGGCTGAAGCCACAAACACTGAGTGCCAACCAAGCACTAAAACCAGAGTCCCCACAGCGGGAAAGGGCTTCGCCCTCATCACAGCTTAGGGGATGCGGTCTTGCCACGCTTGGAGGAGGAGGCAGTCATGGGTTCTGTGTTTGTGTCTTCCCTGCCCAACAACAGAATGCATCATCCAACAGCAGCTAGGTACTAACGACTTGAACATCAGCAGATTTCTACACAAGCAGACTCTGACTCTGATGCTGGAGCCTCAAACCCTTTCAGCCACAGCCCATCTCACAGCTGGCTGAGAGAAACAAAATGGACAAGACATGAGAATGGTAACTGATGGAATGACTGGAGCAGAGAGCTGGCTGGGCAGTAAGAGAAAAGTTTAATATACAATTTCCCCCTAAAGAGTAAAGTAGCCAGGGCTGGGGATTTAGCTCAGTGGTTAGAGGTATTTCCTTGAAATCACAAGGCCCCGAGTTCAATCCCCAGCACCAAAAAAAAAAAAAAAAAGAATGTAGCAGCCAGGTGTGGTGGCCCAGGCCAGTAATCCCAGCACTCTGGGAGGCTGAAACAGGATGAATGCAAGTTTGAGCCCAGGCTGGGTTACTCAGCAGTTTGGCAAGACCCTGTCTCAAAAAAATGGCTGGGCGTGGTAGCACACGCCTATAATCTCAGAACTCAGGAGGCTGAGGCAGAAGGATCACTGCAAGTTCAAGGCCAGTCGGAACTACACAGTGAGACCCTGTCTCAAAAAAACAAACAAAAAAAGGGGGTTGGGGAATTAGGTCAGTGGTAGAGCACTTGTTAGCAAGCACAAGGCCCTGAGTTCGAGACCCAGCATTTCCTACCCTGTCAAAAAAAGGGAGAGGGCAGGAAAGGGATGGATGTAGCTCCTGCAAAGGCTCTGGATTCAATCCCCAGTACCACCACAAACAAACAAACAAACAAGAAGGAAGTAGGCAAAGCAAGGTGTTGTATGTTTGTAATCCCAGCACTGTCCAGGCTGAGGCAGGAGGATCTTCAGCTAAAGCCTGAGACACATAGCAAGACTCTGCCAAAAAAATCAAGGAAGTAAATGTATTATGGATATGAAAATTCAGAGAGGAACTGAAAGCCCGATAGTAAGAACGCACACACATGGCTGGGTGTGGTGGTGCAAACCTGCAATCCTGGCATTCTGGAAGGCTGACAGGCACAACCCTGCCTCGGAAGAAAACATTTAAAAAGGGCAGGAGATGTAACTCAGAGGGAAGACCCTTGGTTCAACCCCCAGTAACACCCCTCCCCTTCCCAGAAGACCACATCCGCTCACATTGTCCTACACGTGGGGCAGTTTCTGAGGAGTTCCGAGGGCACCCCAACCCCTGAGAATTTTTGTAAAAAATATATTAAGTGATGTGGCCAACAGTGCCACCAGCACCATCATAACAGTCCATGTTTACTAAGCACTTACTGTGCTCAGGGAGTGTTCAAAGCACCTTAACTCTCACATCATTCAACTCCCACAATTCTTTCTCACCCTCCCAGTATTGAGGATGGAGCCCAAGGCCTCATGTGGCTAGGCAAGTGTCCACCACGAAGCTACCTCCCCGGGCCTGTTTAATTAGTGGGGAGCTGGGAACTGAACCCAAAGCCTTCTGCATGCTAGGCCAAGTACAACCCTAGTCTTTCTGAGACAAGGTTGCCAGGCTGGATTTGAACCTGGGATCCTCCTGCCTCAGCCTCTTAAGTAGTCAGAATTACAACCATGCACCACTACTCCCAATTTATCTCTGAGGTACACATTGTAACCCTGACTTTTCAAATGTGGAAACTGAAGATACAGAGTCAAACAGTAAATAGAGCAGGTATCTGAACTCAGGCGCCAAACAGTGGCTTACGGAGGGTTTCTACAAGGGACCTAAAGCACACACTGCGATGTTGCAGCTTGATTCAGAGTTTAGAGTCTTTCCAGGAATGAATTATATTTTTTCATACAGTTGTCAATAAATGTTTTCAAAATTAAAGTTTTTGCCTATGACACCTTAAGGTTATTGATTACTAAGCAACAAAATACATCTTCCATAATATTAAAAAACCCCAAAACAAAAATGTAGTTTCTAGTTTTGTTTGCAGTATTGGGGGAACAGAACACAGGGCACCCAGTGAGCTACATCCCACCCCCACCCCTTTCTCTTTGGTTTTGGGTTTGCTTGTTTGGTTTCATTTTTTTGAGACAAGGTCTTGCTATGTAGCCCAGGCTGGCCTCCAACTCATGGCGATCCTCCTGCCTCAGCCCACCAAGTGCTGGGATTACAGACATGTGCTACCACACACAGTATACAGAGTCCTTTAAAATTTTTTTTTATATTTTGAGACAAGGTCATGTCGAACTGCCTGGGCAGGCCTTGAATTTATAACCCTCTTGCTTCAGTCTCCCCATGTCCTGGGATTACAAGCATGCACCATGCTGCTCAGCTTTAAATTGAAGTTTTCATTAACAGCAAAGTGACACAAGTTCAAGATCTTGTGAACCCTCAATGGCTATAAATATAATTCATTTTGGGTTTTTTTTGTTTCTTTTGGGGGGGGAAGGTGCTGAGGATCGAACTCAGGGCCTTATGCTTGCCAGGCAAGAAATACTTCATTTTGAAATGCTGGAGAGTCTGAATAAGAAGGCCAGACTTCTAGAGGATAACAATAAAAGCCCTGCCCCACCCCCCAGACAGCGAGCCTATTGCTCTGCTATGGTTCTGAAGAGAAGAAAGTAGAAGATCACAATCACGGCGGGTCCTGGGACAAGAAACAACCATACACATGACTATGAGGCTTCCAAAGAATAGGTCGGTCCGAGCTGGGGCTTTAGCTCAGTGGCTAGAGTGCTTGCCTAGCAAGTGCAAGGCCCTGAGTTCGATCCCCAGCACCAAAAAAAAAAAAAAAAAAGAAAGAATAGGTTGGTCTGAAAAGGAGGCAGAGGACAGCACAATTACCTAACTATAAGCAGTGTTTACTTATAAAATGGTACCTGGAAAATGCTGCACTACTGTTCTACTGATAAGTCGGTTTAAATCTATGTGTCCCTTGAAATGAGATCAGCAGGTGAACCAAGAATGAAGGCTACCCTGGGACCAGATCATTCGTATACCCGTTCACTGTCCACTCTACCACTTACTCTATCTATCACAAAGAAGATCTCACTAAACCATCCCAACATCCTAACAGGCATACAAAAACGGTCCTACCGAAAAGAACAAACAAGCAAACAAACAAACAAACAAAAAACGGTCCTACAACTTGAAGTCAGCCTTTTTTGGGGGGGTGCCAGGGATCAAACTCAGGGCCTTGAGCATGCTAGGCAAGCGCTCTAACCACTGGGCTAAGTCCTCAGCCCCAAGAAGTCAGTTTTGATGATTATGCCAATACACTAAAAAAGTGAAAAAGTGGCCAGCATGATGGTGCAGAACTGGGTGGACAAAGCAGAAGGATCAGAAGTTTGAGCCCAGCCTGGGCAACTTATTAAGTTAAAAAGACCAGGTCTCAAAATAAAAAATAAAAAAAGGGTTGGGGATGTCGCTCAGTGTCAAGGCCCTGGGTTCAAGATACAGTACTGAGTTTTTTGGTTTTTTTTTTTTTTTAAAGACAGATTTGGTTTACCTGGACTGGGAAGGAACAGGAAGGCTTCTCTTATAGCCCCAAATAGCTGGAAAGAAGAATGCTGCCAGATTGAAAATCTGGGTTCTCATTTCAATTTTACTACTATGTTAAAGCCTCAACTGTTCTGTTCATGAGAAGTTTACTATAACTGAGTAAGACAGCATTATTCATTCAAGTTCTCCACTCTCAAAAGAAATCCTGGACACCTTGGGGAAGTGAAGAAGACATTATTACTTATCCATGAAACTCACAGTAGGACGTGAATGCTCATTCCCGAGCTCTGTCCACCTGACCGCGTCCTTCCATAGTACCACCAGCCATCTAAGGATAAAGGTGTCACAGCCTCTAGTATACGGTTTTGGCAAATACGTTAAAAACCATCACATCTTTCCCAGTACTTACTATTGGCTCTTTACTACTATTTTACAAGTACAGCATGCTTTTCTTTTCTCAAGAAAATAACACTCCTTTAACACAAACAACCTTTAGAAAATCATGAAGGGAGTCAGAGAAATACATCTACATGATGAGGACTGTTAGTAACAATTAGTGAAAATTACATAAAGACCACATAATTACAAAGGAACTACCCAAAAAGTAACGGATGTTTAGCCTCCAGCTTAGCAATCATCCACAAGATACATCAACAAGAAAAAAATGCAAAAAAAAAAAATCCCTTGAAGAAAAAACATAAGACACTTTATTGAAAGAAACAGTTCTAAAATGCACAACTTCAGAAATTTTGCAAATATTAGCTAAGGATGTGAAATGAAGAAACCATTTTTTTTCTCAGTAAGGAAACAATCTCAGGCTCTAAGGGCATTCAAGAAAGTCCATCGCAATAGTATTTGGGGCCTGCCTCCTCCTACTACTACCTGAAAGTCTGCCAAGTAAAAGTAACAGAATAGTTTCACCCAACTGTAACGCAGTAAGACCACCACACTATGCGCAGAGAGACCAGCAGGCCCACCCCCACCATCTTAGCTGCTACCCCAGTAAGCACAGTCCATGGTAGTCGCACCCAGTAGGAAGGACGGCACTGTGTCCTCCTCGTCCTGCCTGTTCTACTCTAAATGATTTATCTGAGAAAGGTGAAAGAAGAAAAGAAAAGGCTGTGAGTGTAGCTCAGGGATAGAATGCGTGATGAGCCTATCCAAAGCCCTGGGTTCAATTCCTAGTATCAAAAACATAAAGTAAATTTTAAAGTTACAATATAGATACATGCCTGGAGAAGAAATATGTAGTATTTAATTCATTTATCAACTTGGTTTGTAAACCTATGGAAAATAAATGTCATATTCTGGCAAGGAATTAGTTCTTTTTTTTTTTTTTTGGGTACTGAAGATTGAACCCAGTGTCTTTGCACTGAGCTACAGCCCCAGTCTTTAAAACAAAACAGGGTCTCACTTTGTAGTTCAAACTGGCCTTGAGCTCATGGCAATCCTCCTGCCTCAGCCTCCTAGAGCACAAGGGCTATAGGCCTGCACCACTACGCCCACCCATCCCCAGTCTTTGAGTTGCTAAATTGCCCAGGCTGCATGTGAACTTTTGATCCTCCTGCCTTAGCCTCCCAGAGAGCTGGGATTACAGGTGTGTGGCACCAGGCAGGACTTGAAACTGGTTTAATTTATCTGTTTTCTAAAGTGATAAATTCTCAACTCAAACTCCATACAATGCTATTTCGGGCTACCTAAAACTCTCATTATTATTATCTGGCTTCACATTTTGAATTCTCCCAGACTTACTTTGGGAGTCTACTCCGGGCAGTTTTATCATCTTTGCTTCAAACTACCTAAGTTTTTTCTTTTTCCCCTGAAAGCTTCTTCACCTTGCCACACCAAATTCAAATAACCTCAAGTCGCAGATTCCATGATTACTCAAAGATCTATTTTAAACACTCCACTGATAGTAAGGATAGGAACCCCACTCTAAACTTAGCTCCACTTCTTCCAAATACAGGGAAACAATCCCATAACTATGCCATAAGGACTATATCAGCAATTAGAGTCCTTGTGTCCCCAGAGCAGAAAAAAATTTCTCCCTTGGACCCAGCACAACTCTACTCAGTAGTCTGGTTTCATTTAGGTACTTCACATTTTCATTCCCACTGAGTACTCATGGCAGTGGAAGGTGATGGGATACAGTACCAACTTTTTACACTGAAATTTCTTGGGTATCCTGAAGAAATAACAGGAAAAGACTGATCTTTCTCCTACAGCAAACACCAGTATTACAACTTGCTATTACTGAAAAATTGTTACATTGTCCAAAAAAAGCCCCGACTGGATTATGACCCCTTCTCCCACAAAAGCAAAGAACTCAAAATTGTCTTACCCTCTCTCTCTCTTCCTCCTGTCGTCTTAATCCTTCTCCTTTCCAGGGCTCCTGAACTTTCTGTAAACAAATTGTCTAGGTCACAGGAGCCAGTGAGGGTGCAGCCACCACACAACTGTAGAAAGCTCAGGAATTCCTTGACTGCCAGCAGTCAGTCTAGAAGGCAGGCTGACTCCCAACCAACAATTCAGAGATGGAAGGGTAGAGTAATGGGAGTTCCGTGCCACCCCTACGTGGACACAAGGGAAACAGATCCAGTTCCAGAAACTAAGATAACTACACCGGCGTTTGGGTTCCACTCGCCGGCTCAGACCCCGATTCTCCCTCCTTCCTGGCCACAGGTAACCCGGGCTCAGCGAACACCAGCAGTGGAGGGAGGAGGGTCCTGGCCCCTGAGAAGTGGCCTCAGAAGGCAAAGCTGAAGGCTGGGGGGATGCACAAGCCCTTGTGTCAGGCACAGTGCCAAGTTCAGGCCCAACTACTTCCTCTAGCCTCCCCTGCTTCTGCGAGGACTTCGCCCCCTGCCTACCCCAGGCCCCGTGCCAACAGCTACCTCCCTCGGCCAGCACCGTGGTCCACCTACTGGAGACCCCAGCGGTCCCCCCCAAACCTTCGATCCCCTGAGACAGCCCCGGGGAGCTTTCTCCTGATGTCACCCCGCACTCCTTCCTCAAAGACTCTTCCCTGGGACGTCCCTCCTAACCCCTCCAGGGAGCTGAACTCTGCCACCCACCAGACAGGCACCCGCCCCCTAAGCCCCCCCATTCCTCCCCATCACCCGCTCCTCCACAACCACTTCCGGTTCCGGGACGGACACTTACAGTCACATCGTGGACCCCCCTCCCCCCCAGGAAAAGGGGAGGGGGAGGAGCAGGGCGCTTGGCGCGCGCCAGCTGCAGCGGCGCGAGACTCACCCGGCGGCAACGGCTGCGGCGGCGCCAGAGCCGGAGCCGGAGCGCGGGAGGGGCGGCGTTTGCTGGGGAGGGAGGGAGCGAGTGGGGTGGGAGGGCCAGGAGGGGAGAACGCACGGCGGGGCGCGCGGCACGCACTTCAGGCGCGAGACAGACCTACACACTCAGACGCGACGAGCGCGCGCGAGACACCCGCAGGGCGGGGGCGCGAGGCAGTGGGTGGTCCCCCGTCCTCCCTAAAACTCACCCGGAAGTGCTAGAGCTCGAGCTCCGGGAACCCCAATTCCTCCACGCCCCCCTCCCTCCCTCCCCCCCACAGGCTCCGGGGAGAGTTGCTGCGGAGAGAAGGCGGGAGCGCCGGAAACGAAAAGGGGGGAGGGAGGGAAATAGCAACGGTGGGGGGTACTGAGGAAAGGGGGGGAGTGCAAAGGCCGAGTCACTTCCGGGGGCGGCCGGGACACTTCCGGCGCTGCTAGTGCGCTGGGATATTCGGGCGGAAGTTACGACACATAGGGGCGGAAGTAGCTTCTGCTGAAGGAGCTGTGAAAACCTTCAGTGGATGTGACGTTATAGCGGGAGCGAAAGCGGGTTCGGCTGAAGGCAGAAGCTAAACCTTTAGAAGTGTGATCCCGGCTTCCGGAAGGGGACTTCTGGGGAAGTGGGAGGGTGGAAGTGCTACAGGTTCATGAATTATGCATCAAGGTACGACAGAAGTGTGGATTCTTAAAAGATAAGGGTTTCGTTTCCTTTTCCCTTCAGAGGAGTAGGCTCATGCAGGAAGTTACTATTTTTTCTTCTCCTATACCTCAAGAATGTCTCAATGCTTTGACTTTGTCAGAAAAGGGAGTGTGAATACTGTAGTTGCCTCAGGTCCCTACTTAGGCTCAGAGTGCCTTCAAAAGCCGACTCCTCCTTTTCTCTGACAACATCCCCTCACTCTCTTTGCTCTTGTTGCCTTCACCCCTCTCTATCCCATTATCCTGCTTTACTCTTTGGGGGCGTGGCGGGGGCGGGGGGGGCGGTGCTGGGGAATTGAACCCACGGCCCTAGCGCTGAGCTACATCCTCAGACCTTTTCTTATTTTTGGAGCTAGAGTCTCCCTAAAATCGCTAAATTTCCCAGGCTGGTCTGGAACTAAGCCTCCCAGAGTGCTGGGAGTACACATGTGTGCTACCACATCCAGCAAGACCTGGCATTTATTAAGCGACCTGTAAACGATTGTTGCAGAGATGAATTACAGTTCATTGTGGACACTAAGTATGAACTTTTCCAGGTAGTCTCCCCCTACTGCAACCCAGTTTCTCTTAATGCCCACAGCATTTAGTGTATACCTTTTAATATCACTTTAGCTATTTCATGTGTGTGATTCCCCAGCAAGATTGTCAGCTCCTCAAAGAAGAAACATTGCATTGGTGAGTGCATAATAAGTGCTGAATAAATATTGTTTGAGTGAATAAATTCTGCCAGAAGCCTGCACCTGATCTGAGGCTCAGCTGTCTTTTGGCTGAAGCAGAACTGAGGTGCCTCCCATTAATAGGAATAGCACTGTTCCTGTACCTTGCTGAGAAAGCAAGACTGCAATAATATACTAAGTCCCTGATTTAAAGTTGTGCACTTTCACAGGTATGAACATGGATCTCGCGTTAGAAACATTCGTAGATGCGAACAAATCTTGGAAGTAGCTTACGTGTCTGCTGGACGTTGTCACAGTTGTACTGCTATGTGCTTTACTGTACAGTGTGATAACATACAGTGGTATAGTGCTCAGAGCCCATGATGTCCTGAAGTAGAGGAAAAGCACTGGTGATGTGGAGAGGCTTGCTGGGAAGCACAAAGCAATAAGCATGGAAACGGAAGTGAAAATAATGACAGATTGGACCAAACGAAAAGATGGTAGATGTTGCTTGTTCTTAAAACATGAAACGTTCAACCATTGGCACAATTCTAAAGAACAAGGACAGTATCATGGAACATGTGAAGCTGCTGTGCCAATGAAGTCAAAAATAATATCCAAAAAGTGTGGTGCAGTGATAGAGAAGATAGAGAAACTTCTCAGCGAGTGGATGCAGGATTAGCCTCAGCGTCGAGTCCCACTCAGCTTAATGCTTATTCAAGAAAAAGCTCAGAGCCTGTTTGAAGACTTGGAAAAACGGTGAATGAACAGGGTGCATCTTTTACTGCCAGCCATGGAAGGTTTGACAGATTCAAGGCTGCAGCCAGCCTTCACAAGGTAAAAGTAAGTGGTGAGGCTGTGAGAGCAGGTACCACAGCTGCCCAGGAATTTCCAGAAACACTCGCTGATAATGATGAGAAAAAAGAGCTACTACTCAGACATCACAGGATCGTTTTTTCAAGAGGGTAGACAGAATTGAATCTCAGGAAAACCTGTGTCAACAACATCGGGTGGGAGCGAAGCTCCATCTTGCCCCCCCTCTCCTGTTTCTGATAGTCCTTCAGCTCCACCATCTCCCGCCCACCCACCCTCCTCCAGTTAGTCCCTCCTCTTGTCAGTTTGCTCTGTGCAGTCTGCTCTATGCCAGTTGTACTGTACTTAACCACCATTTTAAGGAAAAGTAAAACTAGTTTATTTACAGTGTTTTTGTGTGTGTTTGGTTTTCTATGCTTTACACTGTATATTTCTGTAAAAGGTATATAGGACTCACTTTGTTGGACTTAGGAATGAATCTGATTTATGAACGTCCTGGAACAGAACTTGTTTGTAAGTCGGGGACTTACTGTAATGATAATGCCTTGTGTGTGTGTGATATTGGGGACTGAACCCAATACCTCTGTAGCCCTTTTAATTTTTTTGGTACAGAGTTTCCCTGAGTGGCCCAGGCTGGCCTTGTTTTAGTTATTTTTCTCTCGTTGTTGGGACAGAATACCCAACACTCAAAGTTAGGGGAAGAAAGGTTTATTTAGCTCACAATCTGCAGAGGTTCAGTCTATAGTCCGCTGGGTCCGAGACAGGGTGGCATGGCAGAGGCAGGAGGGACCGGCATGGCAGACCGGCAACAAAACAAGGTGAGGAATCTAAAAAATATGTACAAATAAAGAATGCAAACAAACAGCTAGTTAGCTTCTTCCTGTATCTTTTCTAGGCTACCTGCCCTTAGGGCGGGTAGGTCTCCCACCCTTAATTTTATTTTCACATCCTTGATCCCAGCAGAACCATACCAAACCGATCAGTAGATTAATAACCACACACTCTAGATCTAGCTATCTCTTACCACATAAGGCTTTGGGGAGATATCTAGACACAAACCATAACAGGCCTCAAACTTACTTTTTTTTTTTTTTTTGGGTGCTGGGGATCGAACTCAAGGCCTTGTGCTTGCTAGGCAAGCACTCCACCACTTGAGCTAAATCCCCAAGCCCCCTCAAACTTTTGTTTTGTCTTGCTTTGCAATCCAGGCTGGGCTTGAACTCTCTATGAACACTCCAGCAGGTGATCCTCCCACCTTTGCCTCCTGAAACTGGGATTATAGGCCTGTGCCATCACACCTGACTAGTTTGTTTTTAAAGGATGTCTGTAGGAGTTGGGGATTTAGCTCAGAGGTAGCACTTAAAAGCACAAGGGCTAGCAAGTACAAGGCCCTGAGTTTGATTCCCAGCACCAAAAATATAAATAATAAATGTCTATAAACCCAGCACAGGGGAGGTTGAGGCAGGAGGACAGCTGCAAGTTCAAGGCCAGCCCGAACTACATAGCAAGCGAGACACTCCCAAAGAAATAAACTATCTACTCCTATTATGATACGCTCACAATATGGGCCTCAGGACTCAAACGTGTTGACTAGGAATAGTTGACAGGAAAAAGAATTTAAAGGTTCAGATGTGACCAGGTGTGGTGGTGCATGCCTGAAATCCCACCTTCAAGAAGCTGAGGCAGGATCACCTGAGTTCGAGACCAGCATGGGCTACATAGTGAGTTCAAGTCCAGCCTGAACTCCATAATGAGCGAGACCTTGTCTCCAAAAAAAAGGTTTGGATGTGACCTCCTGGCTGGTTATTGATGGCTGAGAAACTGAAACCTTAACTTTGAGCAATGGTATAGAAAAGTGGAAACAAAATAGTAATCATCACTATAAATTCTGGTTCTCCTGTGTACATTAACTGGCCGCTTCCTGAGCCTTTAATGCCTATCAGCCCTGTTTCGGCCCTGGCATTGAGAAACAACTTTTGTGGAACACATTTGTAATCTGAGGGAAACTGAGGCAGAAGGAATGAAAGTTCAAGCCCAGCCTTAGGGCAACCCTGTCTCAAAAATTATAGTTCACTACAGAAGCCCAGGTTCACTCTCTAGTACCACCAAAAAAAAGGAAGAAAGCAAGCAAGTTGTAAGTGCTTTGAACTCCTTTGGGCAAAGCTAAAATTGAGAGCAAAACATGTGGGGCACAGGGGGAGGAGGGCTGTTAATTTTAGCCTGGGGTTCTCCAGCTGGTACACCGTTTCCATCTTGAATCACTTCCACACCCCAAGCTTTGCCCAGGAGATCCCTCCCCCGGGGGCTTCCCCAGTCCCTGGTTTGGTCTCTGCCAGGATGTTAAGCATTCCGGAAACTGCTTAAGAAGCCTGGCTGACTTATGTGACACGCTGCCCAGGAGGCAGGTAAAGTATGGTGATGAGAGATGCTGCTACCAGTGGTGCCCGTGAGGAGCCTGTGGCCTCCAAAACCTCTGCTCCCTAAAGAGCATTACAGCTGCCATTGTTTGGCTCCTGGTCTGTGACTGTGTCCTCTCACTTTCAGCCTTCTGAGGGCTGCCCGAGGCCCCATAGTCTGCTTCAGGTCCAGGAGAAGGAAAAATTCGGTCCTCTTCCTCAGGGCCTTGTGATCAGCAGTAGCACGACGGGGCTTAGTCTGAGGTAATGCTTCTAGGACAGTGGTGGCTGGTGATGCTGTGGCACTGTTCGTATTATTGAAAGCTCTAAAAGATTCGCCATCACTGCTCTGGGACAACCCAGAAGTCCAGGACTGTCTCCTCCCTCTTCTGCCTCTCCAGCCATCTGACCGTCCATGGGGAAGAGGGACACTTAGGGAGAGGGAACAGGTGAGGATTTCCAGTGTCTTGGTGTATCTTAATTTATTTAAATTTAGAAACAGCAGCCTAATCAGGCGGTAATCAATTCCCTCTTCATTAGGGGCCTTCACGTGTGCCTTCTGCATATGGATGAGCTGCAGGGTCATGCTGTCCCTCTGCAGACACTGCTGAAGGTGAGCACTCGGCAAGTTCTCCAGACCCTGGAGCTGCTCCCCGTTCTGTGCCAGTGCTCTTTCCACAACCACCCAGAAGAGGTACTAACTGGGGAGCAGGAAAGGTTAAGAGGCGCCCTCTCCCTGCCTTGCACCCCGCACATGGCCCATTAGCACCTGGACCTCCCTCTCCAGCAGCTGCCTGCTGGGGTCTCTCTGGGCCCCACTCAGCTGACTGGTTGATGCGCTGCCCTCCTCAGAAGGCTGGTTTCCTGGCACCTCTGCTTGTAGTTGGCTCATCACCCCTTGGCCCTGCTTGTTTCTTTCCTCTGTACAGTCTATTCTTTTCCAAGGGAGCTGGATGCCCCGAATGCACACACACTGATCCAGTCCTGGAAAAAGAGTCCTTCCTCCCCATATGCACCATTACGTGCGGCAGGGACTCGGGTCCGCGTTTCCTGCAGCACACAGTGAGACCTCCCATACCTAAAGCACACACCTACCAACATAGACCTGTTCCTAATTCCAGTGTCAAAGATAATTACACGGAGGCAGGTACAGTCTCACACACCACACTCTCCTATCCTCCCTGGGGCTACCCCATTTCCAGGAGCAGGTGGGGCACCAGTGAAGGGGAAATGAGACCTGGGTGATTACCATGGCAACAGAACCTAGCAACAGCTGAGAAGCTGATGTGTGGGCTTTCCTAGAGCTGTTCCAAGAGCCAAACCTAGAATTGGGGCCTCAGAGGTGACTGATCCCAGCTGGGCAGCCTGCTGTCCCTCCCCCAGACACACTCGATTCCACCCCCACACCCCAGCAGTGCCTCTTTCTCAGAGAGGCCAGAGTGGGGTAAGTTAATGAGCTGATAACCACAGGGCTTCTAATGCCACACGGGGGTGGGGGGTGGGGGGCAGCTGTGGGTTGGGGCAGTTAGGGACCAAAGCTGAAAATAAACCAAGCAGGGCAGGCCCCTTCCCATGGCTCACTCTCATCTGTTCTCCTTTGCTCAATTTTTCTGTCCTCTTATTCTTTACCCTCTCTCTTCCTTTTCTGGCCAGCTCCATTGCCTGTCTTTCTATGTAATTATCCCCTTTCATCCATCTCCTTTCTCTTGGTTGCTATTGACCTTCACTTGGCAAAGAACAAGCCAGCCACGCTTCTGATTCCAGTTTCTTCTATCTTACATGGCTCCTCACCAGGGCTGCTCCCTCTGGTTCCTCTTTCCTTTTCCCCCTTTCATTCTGTCCCAGTTAAAACCCACACTGATGCCCAGCTCCAGGGCAGGCCAGGCCAGGCCACACTGGGTCTGAAGGAGTTCCCCACCTCATCCTCCTCCAGCCCCTGCCCACCCACCCTTCTCCTCTCCTCTCTACAGGGCTCAGAAGGCAGAACAGGGGACTCAAGTATCTTGCAAAGGCTTTATTTGAAAATTCTGAAACTTACATCCCACAAGAATTCAAGATTATCACCACAAGAAGAAGAAAGAGATAATACAAAAATATATATCACAGCATAGGAGCCAGGTAAGAGGGGAAGAAGGAAGGTGGAGACACTGGTGAGAAGGGAAACCTGAGGAGGGAGGGGGCAGGAGGGGAGGAAAAGAAAGGAGGAAGGCAGGGATGGGAGGCGCCCAGGAAGGGAGGGCAGGTGTGGAGGCAGAGCTCCTGATGGCCTTGAACCAGCTGGCTCCAGTCCCTGCGGCCTGGGAGGAGGGGGAGGCCCAGAGAGGATGGGGACTGGAGGACCCATGTCCAGAGAGTGACGCAGACACAGACAGCCAGGACAGACAAGACAAGGGGACTTGGAGGGAGCAAAGGACGAACGGGAGTCCCTCGGTCAGGTAGTGCAGCAGGCGACTCCCCAAACCCCTCTCAGACAGCAGAACTCAGCAGTGGGGCCTCGCTACCCCCGTGCCTGTGGGGGGCCCTGGGCTAATGCCAGCGCCCTTGTAGTGGGATGGGATGCTGGGACAGTGAAAGTCATGGTATGGGGCAAGACAGGGCATGACAGATGAGGGCACGCGGAGCCCCCCGCTCAGCGCCCACCCGCCTCGAGGGCGCATGCAGGGGCCACAGAAACTACACCAGTGGGTGTCCATGAGGCAGAGTGAGCACGCCACACCACAGCAGCCGGCCAGAAATGCACGTGAGCAGTGAGGGGCGCATGGAACAGGGACCACCACCAAGTGACTGGGCTGAGCACAGAATATGTGCAGGACCGAGAGAGAATGTGAAACAGAGGAGTGTGAGCCATCAGTGAGCAAGAGGTGTGCAAGGGGAGAGGTGCAGAACAGTGGCCACAGAGAGCATGAGCATGTGCAATGGCCTCTGGGGTGGAGGTGAATGTGCAAGGCTTTCATGTGAGTGTGCAAGGAGGGTGGGGGACCCGAAGTCACAAGTACATGAAGCCCCCCACTACAAGAGGGCAAGCAGGTGGGCTTGCCCATGTGGCCAGTGAGTGTTCCAGTGCTGTGCAAGGGCAGGAGCCGGAGCCCCTAAGGCCCCAGCTCCCCATGGCTGCCCCACCCTCAGTGGGATGGCGCCTATGCCGGCCCCTTGGCCTCCTGCTTGGCAGCACCCCAACATGGGGGGGGCATCACAGATTCACCAGGGGAATCCTGAGAGGAAGAGGGAAAGGGTACAGTCAGGACCCAAGGGGCAGGCCAGATGGAAGGGGAAGTCCACAGCAGAGAAGGGACTGGAGGCTAAGAGGGCAGAGGTGGAATTAAAGGGCAGCACGAAAATAGGACAGAGCCTGAAACACTGGGAGAAGGGCCCCTGCAGAGGAGCAGGCCTGGCCGTCTTGAAGGGCCTGGGTCCAGGCAGGGAGGGGAGCCAAGGGCTATGGGGGGCCAGGCCACCCACCCAGGGAGTACCCCACCCCAGCTCTGGAGACCTGGGAACCCTCCCCCCTCGCCCTCCCATCCCATTGCCCCTTCCCTCACCGGTTCAACTGGAAGGCTGGAGCCCCCTTGGGCTGGGGCATCCCAGGCCGGGCTCCCCCTCGGGGCTCTTCATGGTCAGGGGTAGGGGTGGGTGAGTCCCCGAAGGCCCCTAGCACAGTGACTCCAGCAGGGGACAGGTCGGTCAGTGGCTGCTGGCTCTCTTCCTGCCTCAGGGCCCCTTGTTGCCCCGAGGGCCTGCGCCGTTTCTGGCTGCGGTCCCAGCTGGCACACGGAAGGAAAGAGGTTGTCTTGCACACACGAGCAGCACCATCCTGGGCCCACAGCACTGGTCACCCCAGCATCCCTCTACCCTGGGCAATACCTGTACTCAGTCCGCTGGGACAAACCCCGTAAAGCCACCTTGCCATCCCTTACAGGACTTGGGAGTCTAAACCACGCTCTCAGCCTGTTTGGGACCCCAGAATTAGTACCCTCTCCACCAACGCGGAGTCCCCTAAAATTGTTTCCTCCTCCACGCATGCTCAGAACAGCCGTTCTCTCCTCTGCAGGGCACTGGTAGATTGAGTTCTATTTCAGCGTCAGCTAATGACCCGGACACCTGGGTCTAATGATCCTGTCAGTAAAGTGTGAAGGACTGAGTGTCCCCAAATTAAACTAGGGCAAAGAAAGCTCCAGATTTTCTTCTCTGCAGCCGGAGTCATTTTCTCTGTCAAAGGGATGGCCAGCAAAGCCCCGGGCATACATGAGTGATCCTCGGTCCCTCCCGTCACCCTTGAATGTCTCTGGGAGAAGGAACATGCGCTGACGTCTCACTGTCCTCCCCCACTCGAATCGCTCTTTTCCCAAGGTCTCACCTTCATCCACTAGCTCCTACCCCGACCCCAGCAAAGCTGCTGCCCTTCTTCCCTCGCTGCCTCAGTCTGCAAACATTCGGGACGTGAGAAGCACCTTCCTCCCCACAGCTTACCAGAACTTGAAGATGATGCCGGTGGCCACGAGAACAATGATGACAGAGATGGTGATTGTGACATAGAGCTGGGGGTCCACACCTGATTGGGGTGGGGAAAGTTGCAGGTTAGGCCAAGGAGCACTGACCCATACACCCACCCTGCCTGACTCTTTCTGCTTCTCCGGGGCCTCCCTCCTTATCACCGACAGCCTTCCTGCTGCGTTTTCAGCTCTTCTTCCAGCTCCCCAAAGGTTTGTTGTGGTTGTGGTTGTGGTACCGGGGACTGAACCCAGGGCCTTAACACTGAGCCACATCCCCAGCCTGTTTCTAAAATTTTGAGACAGGGTCTCACTAAATCTCTTAAATTGCCCGGGCTGGGCTTGAACTTGAGATCTTCCTGACTCAGCCTCCCAGGCATGCATCACCATGCTCAGTTTCTCCCATATACATACAAGTGATGAGGATGAGGCTCTAAAATCAGAGCTCAGAAAGAACCTAGCTTTCTGCAAAGAAGCAGGGTGGGGGTGGGGCTGTCTGGCTCTGCCCTGGCCCAGCCCCACCCTACCAGCACTTCCAGAGCCAAGATGTCATCCTGGCAGTCCCCTCCCTCATGGTGCTCCTTGGCCTGGAATACTCCCATTCTGTTCTCAAAGTCTAGCTCAAATGTCAGTTCCCTGAGCTGTCCAGATCCCTAAGCGGAGTCGTCTCTCACTTCTCTATTCTCCTAAAAACAGGCTGTGCCTGCCTCTGTTAGAGCTTATTGTGTTGACTCATCCTGAGTGTTTACACATCTGTCTGTATCCTGGTGGACCTGAGCTCCTCCAGGGCCCAGATAGCGTCTTCATCTCCGCATCCTGGCCGGCACAGAGCCCCGAATGTTTGCTGAGGAAGCCCCTGGCCGAGGCCTCTGCTTCTGCCCCTCGGCCCACCTCAGCCCCCGGGACCCCTCCCGGCGGCACCCTCACCTTCTCCACGCCCCCCGAACAGGAACGGCCTCAAGGTAGCAGGTGTTTCTCCCAGGATGAGCCCATTTCCATCATCCCGAATGGAGTCTGAGTTGGGGTGTGGGGTAGCTAGTCCATGGGGGGCTGCAAAACCATAGTCCAGGGGCAGAAATCCAGGATTGACAGAGTTGGGGTCCCCTCCATCCTCTCGAGACACGGTGGGACCCCACACAATGGCCCAGGGGTACTGGGATGAGGGTGGTCCCTCCTCAAAGCCCGACGGGGTGGCCGGGGGCGCAGTTCCGGGCAGGACTTGCCGCCGCGATCTCGGGACACGAGGGGATCGGCTGGGTGGAGGTGCCCGCTCCCACACACAGACATGCCGTGGGGCTGAGGGGCCCCCCCGGGCACACGGGGGGCGGGCTGGGGCTGGAGGGATCCGAGGGGACGAGGAGCCCTGAGCAGGCGGTGGGAGGGGCAACAGCAGCAGTGGCCAGAGAGGGAGAAGGTGGGACAGCAGCAAAGCAGGCCTACAAGAAGGGAGAGAAAGTGGGTGAGACGCAACCCAGGACAGGCTTCTGCAGAGGAGGGGAAGGGGCCTGGGAAGACCCTGGGGACACTTCCTGTCCTCCTCGAGTCTGGCCGGCAGGATGGAGGGCCCAGGCTGGGCCTAAGTGGGAAAGGACCACCCCCCGGAACATGGTCTCCAAGCTCCCCCTGCTGGGCCAAACTTACCACATCCTGGACTCCATGTCCGAAGTCTTCCTCAGCTGTGACCCAGATTTTCAGACTTTACTGCGGGAGAAAGGGGTCGTCACATGCTCACCCTGCCTGGTGGACCCCCAGCTCCTTCCCTGATATCTCAACCTCCACCTCCCCTCCCTGGCTGCGTGGTGCTGCCAGCCACGTTGCTGTCACCCAGGATCCACCGCTTCTTAGCATTCTTTTAGCGAGAAAGCGCCCAGTGTGGTTCCCTGACCACCCCAGCCCATCTACAACTTCCTGGGTCCCTGTTACCTCCCTGCCCCAGCATATACTCTTGCTTCTCTGGCTTCCTTCCTTCTCGATTCCTCTGCCCACAGTGCCAGGCTTTTCTTGGATCTTAATTTAGAGCCAAGAACCTTGTGATTCCTTGAGCACCTACCGCTAGGGAGGGATTCGAGGGTGGGGGAGGGAAGGGAAGTCGGTCTGAGTGGGTCTGCGCAGGGCCTTTCTGGCCCTCCCACCCGACTTGGGTCCCGGGCATGACTCCTAGGATGGGCCCCAGAAGCCCACAGCTTTGGGAGAAAAGGAGGAAGAGACAGATGCAGGGACGGGAGGAGAGAAGAGAGGTGGGCGGAGAAAAACTACAGATGTAATTTCTGCTCTTAATGTTTAATCATCCAAAAGCATAGGTGCCCTCTGATGGGAGGTGGTATTGGGGAGAAGCCACCCCCTCAAATGTCCCTTTCCTGGAGCAGAAGCCCTGGGAGGATGTGGCTGGCTGCCTCTGAAAGCAGAAGGGTACGTGCTGACAGCTGAGAGTGGCGGGGGGGGGCTCCCCAGAGTGAATGAGGAGCTGACACCCTGGGTCCTGTGGCTTCGGAGTCCCAGTTTGCACACTGAGCACTCCCAGAGAATGGCACAAGTCCGGGAAAAGGAATGGGGCACCAGGGAGACATGGAGAGGGGAGGTTGCTCAGGTGTGAGGAGAAAGCCAGGTGTGGTGGCACCCACCTGGCAGGAGGATGGCCATGAGTTCAAACCCAGACTGGGCTACATAGTGAATTCAAAGCCAGTCTGAGCTACATATGTAGTGAGACTTCGTCTCAAAAAAACAGAGTGAGTTGGCTGGGCGTGGTGGCGCATGCCTATAATCCCAGCACTGAGGAGGCTGAGGCAGGATGATGGCTGTGAGTTCGAGGCCACCCTGGGCTACATAGTGAGTTCAAAGGCCGGCCTGAACTACATAGTGAGACTCTGTCTCAAAACAAACAAACAAGCAAACAAACAAAAACACACACAGAGTGAGGAGAGAGGAGAAAGGCAAAGGGTAGCCAGCCCAGAGTGCGGGGTAAGGGACAGCAGCAGGCAGCCCCTGGACGGGAGAGAAGGGACAGACCCAGAACTGCAGAGGATGCTGATGGGAGAAAGGGTGCAGGGTCCCCTATGGGGACAGGGTGCAGGGGCAAAGGGCAGCAGGAGAAGGAGGAAGGGTCCAGGCAGGACAGTCCGAAGTGCAGAGTGGAAGGGAACGGGAGAAAGAGAGGGCACGGAAGGGACAAGAGGGAGGAAGTGAGAGAGCAGAGAGCATAATGCTTAAGAGAGAATGCGAGGAGGACAGGGCTGAGGACAGAAAGACGAAACAGCAAGATGGAGGAGTTGGGATTGCTTCTGCAGACTAAAGAGATCTGAAGGCAGGTTTGAGGGCGCGGAAAAAGGTAAGGATGGGACCTGATGGGGGCATGGAAGAAGGAGGCTACAGGAGGGAAGAGGGGATAGGAGCGCGAACCAGCAGAGCGGCGAAGGGCTCCCAGGGACAGCGGAGGCAGCCGGTTCCGAAACCCACCTGCCCCTAGCCTGGCGCATCCGCACCCCTTCGCCCGCACGCACCCCTCGAGTCACCCCTCCAGCAAACCCGCAGTCCCCGGCCTGGCGCACCGCCCCCACCCGCCGCTCCGCACCGACCTGTTGTGCGCAGGAGATGCTGGGGGTGGGGCCGGGGCCGGGGAGCCAGGGCCCATCCACATCTCCGGCCCCGGCCCCGGCCCCGGCCCCGGCCCCGTCCCCTTCCCCGGCCCCGGCCCTGGCCCCGGCCCCATCCCCGTCCCCGGCCCTGGCCCCATCCCCGTCCCCATCTCCGGCCCCATCCCGATCTCCATCCCCCTTCCCAGCCTCAGCCCCAGCCCGGCCCCGGCCCCGTCGTCATCCCCGGGACCAGGCTAGAGAGCCGCGGGGGTGGGGACGGCGGGGAGACGGCGGGGGCGCGGGACGCGGAGGGATGGCGAGGGGCCTGCGGCCGGAGGCGGCGGACGGGGCGGCGGCGGGGACCTGACTGCCGCCCGGGGGCCGCCCGGGCAGGGGCGCGGGGCGCGCGCCGCGGGTCCCCACTCACCTGCGTGCCCGGCGCGGCGGCGCGAGGACTGCGGGCGCGCGGGGCGGCGCGGGGCTGGGGCCTCGCAGAGGCGGGCGGGGCGCGGGGCATGGTCGGGAGGTTCGGCTGGCAGCGAGCGCAAACCGGAGGGGCGGGCGCCCGGGGCGCGGGGCGCGGGGCTCGGGGCGGCGGCGGCGGCGGCGGCGGCGGCGGGAGATGCTCGGCTCGGCTGCGCTCGGCTCCTCTCGGCTCGGCTTCGCTCGGCTCGGCTCGTCTCCAATCGGCCCCGCTCGGCTCGGCGCGGCGACGGCGGCGGGGGGGACCCGGGGTCCGCCTCTCCCCCTCGCGCGCACGGGCCACGCGCGGCTCACCCTCCCGCCCGCGCTGCGGGAGTCGAGCCCTGCTTTGGCCCAGGTGCAGGGCTGGAAGAGGGCAGCGAGGCTAGGGGGCGACCTCCAGTTCCTCGGGGTTCCCACCTTCTGCACCCCAACTCGGTGTACACCTATGGGCACCCCAAGCAGTTCTGAGATTCTGAGTCACCCAATACTCTTGATCTCGCCAGATGTAGTTTAGGCTGGTTTTGAATTCACAGCGATCCTCCTGCCTCAGCCTTCTAAATGCTGGCACACGCCTGTGTGTCACCATGCCCGTTTTGAGTCACCCGATACTCTCTGACTCTCCAACTCTGCTTTGCCCCCTTGGAGAGGGTGGCAGTCAAGGCTGTGGATGAGAGGTGGGAGGAAGATCCTGCATCATCGCTGGGGTACCCCAACAGCTTGATCCCCTGTTTCCCTCTGGTCTGCTACCAGAAGCAACCCAAATGATCTTTAAGTAATCAGGCTCCAGAGATTGGTGACTGTAGGCAGCTTTTCCAGCACTCAGGATGTTTAAACTTCTTACTGTACTTGCAGGGCCCTGTAAGATGTGGTCCATAGGTTTTTCCCTGGTTTCCTTTCCTAAAGGTTTCTATGCTTGAGGCACAGTAGCCCTGATCTAGTTCCTAGAATAGTTGAACCTGCCCCAGGGCCTTTGTACTTGCTGTCCACGTCGTTCTGTAATGATTTTTCCTGGCTTTTCACATTGGCTCACCCTTTTCACTCCAATCTCACTTGGCTTCTGGGAAGCCTTTCTTCATCTCTCTGGAAAATAGAATCTCCTGTTCCTGCTTCTACTGCCACCCTCTCCTCCTCTCTCACATTAGCCTGTTTTTCATCACTGCACTTTAGGACATCACACGCCTACTTTCTCTCCAGCCTCACAAGCTGTCCTTCCCTAGTCTTCCTCGGCTCTGACCTCTAAATGCTGGAGCCTCCTACGGTTTAGTCCTCGGCCTTCTCTTTCCACATTTTCTGTCCAGTGATCTCATCGGTCCCAGGGCTTAAATACTATGTAAATGTCAGTGAGTCCTAAATTTATATCTAGAGTGCCAGACTCATTTGTCCAGCAGCCTGCTTGACATCTCCATTTGGATATCTAATAGCTATGCAAAGCCAAAGTGACTGAAATGGATGCCTTGATCTCTGCCACCCCCAATCCATTGCTCTCCTAGTGTCCTTATCCTGGGACAGGACAGTTCCTCATTGTTCAGGCTAAAAATGGAGAATGGTTTCCTGTCACTGATTCCCTTCGGGTGTCAAATCAGCCAGCAACTCCTGTGTGCTCCGCCTCCAGCGTCCGGGCTGATTCCATCCCCTTCTCTTTGTTCGTATTGCTATAGTCCTGAGCCAAGCCATCATCTGTCATCCAGAATATCACAGTGGCTTCCTAGCTGCTCCCTCACTTTTGTCCTTGCCTATTAAAAACCAGTCTTCACAGTATCAGTAGCATGTTAAAAAGTTAACATGCTCTTCCCTGTTTAAAATATTCAGTTTTGGGCTGGGGATTTAGCTCAGTGATTAGAGTGCTTGCCTTGCAAGCACAAGCCCCTGAGTTCGATCCCCGGCACCACAAATAAATAAATAAATAAATAAATAAATAAATAAAATATTCAGTTTTTTCTTTCTTTTTCCAGTGTGCGTGTGGGTGTGGGGGACTGTCAAACCCAGGGGTCCCTTACCGCTGAGCTACACGTGCAGCCCTTTTTATTTTTTATTTTGAGACAGCATCTTGCTGTGTTGCTCAGGCTGGCTTTGAACTTGTCTGGGCGAACGCCATACCTCAGCTTCCTGAGTAGCTGCCATTACAGGCGTGCAACCCTGCAGACAGCTTCAAGAGTCTTCTTGTACTTGGAGTAAAAAGTGCTAGGTCCGACCCCTGTCTGCCCCCACTTCCCGCCACCCGAGTTCCTGAGTTCTGAGAATAGTCACAGCCTGGTCCCATATCCTTCAGCCCCCACCTGAACCTGGGAACAAAGCCTGCTCTGCTAAGATGGACACACCCACCCCTCCTGCCGGGTCACAGGGCCTGTTGCTAGAGCCACATGCTCAGCCGGTCTCCCGCCTCACTCTCATGGCCCCCCCCACCTAAGTCCATCCGCTAACCCCCTAATCCTACCAGTAAAGGACCCAGCTCGATGTGGTGGACTCAGACTCCCCTGGAGCTACTGCAGGAGGTCCCGCCCAGAGCGCCCCCTTCAGGCTGGCTGTGTTCTTTACTGGGTTGTCACCTTTGCCTAACGAGAAGCCCACCAACGTCCGGTCTCCTTTGTACCCAACGTTCCTGCCGCATCAGACTTGCTGTTCTCCAACATCAGAAACCCTACTCTCAGCATTCCTGCAGTTTGGTTCCCTCTGTGTGCTTTGCCACCCTTCTCTCCCATTCCACCTTCTGATCATTCAGATCCCTACTCAGAATCTAGAGCGGCCCCACCCTCCTCCATTACCAGGTTTCATCATCTCTTGGACTCATCATTTTCTGGAATGATCTGTCTGCTATTTACTGTCTGTCCCACATACACATGAAAGCAAAGCGCTGGCTCTGGTTTGTCTCACTCACCCTGGATCCTAACCCCACCGCAGTGCCTTGGCTCCTGGCAGATGCTTGCTGTCTATTGTTTACTGAACTTCTTCCGGGACCCCTGCCTGCTCTGAGTACTCCATCTTGTCCTCTGCTCTCCCTGCCTTCCCCGCCTGCCCACCCGCCCTGATCTCTGCTCTGGGCCCAAACTCAAGTCCACACCCCTGCAGGCTCTCCCCATTCCTCCGCCGCGTTGTTACTGTCATTAGCCTGGCACGCCCACCCCGTCCTTGAAGGAAGCCTGCTGCCCCGACCAGCATCTGGAGCAGCTGCCCTCCTCCTCGCCCATCCGACAGCCCTTCATTGGAAGGCAGACAGCGGTGAGCGAGCTGTCCCCTCAGTGTCTCCTAGCGGCACAGGGACAGGGCCACACCACACAAGGCGTCTACCCAGAGGACGCGCTTGGTGGCTTCACTCTACGGCTGGTGGTTATTATCAATCATTTCTAGGATTTTTGATTGATTTTTTTCTTCTAATAAACCTTTTTCAAACGCTTACTACGTAGTGGGTACTGAGCCACAGCCAGGGATACAGGGGAACGAAGTCACAGCTGGAGCTTCAGCCTCACAACGTAGCGAGGCAGACCGTAAAGCAGAGTGACAGACAGGCTGGCTGAGTTTGGTGGGACAGCGCTGGCCGAGGGCGCTCACGGCCCTGGGTCCGCCTCCCCCGGCACCCGTCTGTGACTCTGTGGTGTCTTTGTCTCTCTCTCTGGGCCCAGGTAGGGGTCCCAGTACTTGTCAGGGTGAATTTCTATTTTCTGGCCTCAAATGTTTCATGTCCTTCTAAACTGATTTTTTTTAAGCTAATGCTCTTGCTTGCTGCTTTACTGAGACAGTAGAAGCAGGCAGAGGAAATACTTCCACTTGCACCACCTCCTCCCAGCCCCTCTGTTCCTGCCATGGGGACCCCAGACGCCCCACCCGCCAGACTCACCATGCCAGCGACTGTCCCTCCCTCTCTGGCAGCATCTCTGCTTGGTTGCTGCCGGCAGCACGGAGACACGCTGCAGTTCCTTCCTGCTCGAAGTGAGCGCGTCCTCCTGTCCTCCTTAGTTGCATGTTTGCCTCCAGAGAGCCCTTCTCAGCTGCTCCCCACAACAGGCTTTCTCGAAGGTGGCCCTGCTCACTGTCTCCTCCACTTCTTCTCCCCTTCCTTCTCTGTCTTACCAACTCAGATATGAACAGTTTCACTTTTTAGTCCACCATTTAGAATTGGTAATGCATTCATATGTTTAAGTCAATGCTTTACATATATGTACAGCGTGGAGTGGAAGTTTCCTTCTCACGCCACCCACCATTCTTCCAGGCCCCGTCCCTGACCCCAGTCTGACTCATTTCGATGTGTTCTTTCAGAGTTTCTTTACCTACAAGCAAATAGTGCAAATTCTTCCTCTTCCTCCTCTTCTCTTTCTCCGCTTCTACTCCTCTTCTTTCTGTCTAGTGCCTCTCTCTCTGCTGTGGACTGAACCCAGGCCCTTGGTAGACAAGTGCTGTATCTCTGAGCTTCATCCCCAGCTCCGCAGTACGTTTTTTTTTTTTTTTTTTTTTTTGTTGGTGTTCTGTTTTGTTTTTCTGGTACTGGAGATTAAACCCTGGTTGCACTGAGCTATATCTTCAGCTCTGTTTTAAATCAGGAAGGGTCTTGCTAAATCAAATTGCCCAGGCAGGGCTGGGACTGGCAATCTTCCTGCCTCAGCCTCTCCACGTGCTGGGATTACAGCCATATGTCACCACACCCCCCTACCCTTGAGACCCTGCCACCAAGAAGGGAGAACACACCCACCCTCCTACCACCCTAACACTGTTCTGAGGCTTTCAAGCTTCCTCTTTCCAGGCTTCTGCCCAAGCCTTCTCCTGATATCCTCTCCTCAAAACGACCTCTGTCAGGGTGATTTTACATGGTGACCAGCAGCAACATGGTTGACCCTGTGATCCTGTGTCTTCCTAGGAGCACTTTCTTTTTTTTTTTTTTCCCTAGGAGCACTTTCTTCGCCTGGCTTTTAAGACACTGCGGTGTCTTGGCGGTTCTGATGTGGCCTCCTCGCCTCCCTGGCCCCTGGGCCCTGCCTCCCCCTGCCTGTGGTCACTCCCCATCTGGGCTTCGTTCCATCTCTGGTTGCTAAATATTTTTTTTGGTGACTACATATTTTATCTCCATCTCTCTCTCTTGGCTTCCTCAAGACTTCTCCATCCAACTACAAATCTCTCCCTCCTCCAGTGTTTCCACTCTCAAGAATTAGCATCTCCATGCTTCTAATTTGTTGGGGACCAAAACCCTGGAGTCTTCCTTTTCAATTTCTCTATAGCTACTGAATATTTTTTGTTTGTTTGTTTTATGAGACAGGGTTTCCTTACATAGTTGAAACCAATCTTGAACTTGCTATGTAGCCCAGGCTGGCCTACAACTCTGATCGTCCTGCCTCATCCTTCCAAGTGCTGGAATTCTGGACATGCACCACCATGCCTGCCTTTAGTATCTTCTTTTGTTCTACTTTAAGTGTATATATACATGTAAATTTTATTGTGGTAAAATACACATAACATAGAATTTATCGTCTTAACCAACATATGTGTACATATGTGTACATACGTGTGTATCTATGTCTATAGCTATATCTAGATATATGTTGTGGGCTCTACTGGAGATTGAGCCCAGGTTCCAGGCATACTGTACCACTGAGCTATATCCCCAAGTCTAGGTCCCCCCTCTGCCAGTACTGGGGATTGAACCCATGACCCTTGCACTGAGCTCTGTTTCCCAGTCCATTTAATGTTTTGTTTTTGGCACGAGGTCTCACCAAGTTGCTGAGGCCCGCGTCAGATTTGCAATCCTGCCTCAGCATCCTCAGAGCACACCGTCACACCCAGCCCCTAGCCCTTTCTATTTTTTTTTGAGACAAGGTCTTGCTAAATTGCCCCAGTTGCCCTTGAATTTGGGATCCTCCCAGCCTCCTGCCTTGCATCTCAGCTGCTGGGAGTCCAGGTGCATCCTGCCCCCGGCCCGCTGAAACCAATTGTAAGTGTGCAGCTCAGAGGTGTTAAATACATTCATTGTGTGCTCACTTCAGCAGCACATGTACCAACTGCATCCATCATGTTGTGCAACCATCACCACCATCCATCTCCATCACTTTTTTGGATTTTTTGTTTTCATTTTTTGAGACAGGGTCTACTTATGCAGTTTGGGCTGGCCTTGAACTACCACATAGCCGAGGCTGACCTTCGACTCACAGCAATTCTCCTGCCTCAGTCTCCTAAGTGCTGGGATTACAGGCATGTGCCACCATGCCTGGTTTACCATAACTCTCTATTTTATAAACTTGAAACTCCATACCCATTAAACAATAACTCCCCAGTTCCACTCCCTGCAACTTGGTGACCACTACCTTGCTATCTGGCTCTATGATTTTGACTGCTCTAAGTACTCTGTCTGTCAAATATATATATGTATATATTTGAAATCACATATAGTTACAATTATATATAATATTTGAAATTAAATATTACATATAACAATTCGATATACTAGATATAGTCATGTGTATACTAGATATATAATAGGAAAATAAAATTAATACCTTAGGAACTCAAGGACTTGACAGTTACCAGTGATTCGCATCTATGTGATTCCCTCTCCTTCCATCCTTCCACCTCCTCCCTAAAATCACTAGCTTCCAATTCTTTCCTTTTATTCTGTTTTTTTGTTTGTTTTAATTGTGTGTGTGTGTGTGTGTGTGTGCGCACGCGCGTGTGCGCGCTGGGGATCGAACTCAGGGCCTTGTGCTTGCTAGGCAAGCACTCTACCATTCAGCTAAATCTCCAACCCAAATCTGTTGTTTTTGTAATGCAGTTTCTCACAGGTGGAAATAAACAGTATATTGTTTAGTCTTATTTTCAAGCTCTATAAAAATAATATTAGGTGTGGCTGGGGATTTTTCTCAGTGGCTAGAGTGCTTGCTTTGCAAGCGCAAGGCCCTGAGTTTGATCCCCAGCACCAAAAAAACAAAACAAAACAAAACAAAAAAATGATATTAGGTGACACATAGTCTACTTCTGGAATCGAATGTGCCCCTACGTGACTATGTGGAATGTATCATAACGTGCCTAGCCTTCTGTTGATGGACTTATGAACGCTTTCCCTTTTTGTTGTTATAAACACTGTTAGGACCATCATTGTATCTGTCCACCGTGTGTATACAAGAGTTTCTCCAGAGCAAAGGCCTAAGAGTGGGACTGCTAGATTATGAGGTACAGTATAAGAATAATTTTGAGCCGGACATAGTGCCACATGCCTGTAACCGCAGCTACTCAGGAGGCAGGAAGTTTGCAATTTCAAGCAGATCTTAGTGACTTAGCTAGCAAAACCCTGTTTCAAAATTTAAAAATGAGGGGCTGGGGATTTAGCTCAGTGGTTACAGTGCTTGCCCTGCAAGTACGAAGTCCTGAGTTTGATCCCCAGCACCAAAAAAAAAAAAAAAAAAAAAAAATTTAAAAATGAAAAAACCTGGGGACGTCACTCAGTGTGAAGGCCTGAGTTCAATCCCTTGTACTGCCAATCATCATCATTGTCATCATCATCCATGAAGCAGGGACAGCACAAGTTCAAGGCCGGCCTGGGCGACTGAGCGAGACCCTGTCTCAAAATAAAAAATAAAAAGGACCACAGCTGTAGCTCAGCATTAGACCCCATGTCCAGCATGTGCAAGGTCCTGGGCTCAATTCCTAGTATTTGAAGAAAAGAATGATCTTTTAGAGAGAAGCTGAATTGTGAGTCTGCGTTGGTCTACATTCTAACACTTACATTTGTAGAATTCTTAAATTTACAGATCTAGTAGGTATAGAGTAGTATCACATTATAGTTTTATTAGTTATTTTAAAAATTACTAATGCATTTGAGCCTTTTTTTACTTGTTTTCTAGCTTTTAAAATTTCCTCTTCTGGGAAATGCCTGCTCATCTGGATCATCTGTATTTTTGTTATTGATTTGTAGTTCTTAGATATTCTGGATACTAATCTTTTGTCAATTATGTATGTCACACATGTCTGCACTTTCCCCCCTCTTGATCCCTTCTGTTCTCTCCTCTTCTCCCTCTCCTTTTTTTTTTTTTTTTTTTTTTGAGACAGGATCTCACTAAATTGCTAAATTGCCCAGGCAGGCTGAGCTCAAACTTGGGTGCCTCCTTCCCTCAGCCTCCCAAGTGCAGGGATTACAAGAGTATGCCAACCTGGCCAGTGGTATCTTTTTTTATTTTTTTTAATTTGAGACAAGACACTAAGTCACCGAATTATCCAGGATGGGCTTGAACTTGCCATTATGCTAGGAAAATTTCTGGGACTACAGGTGTGGACCACCAAGCCCAGCTCACAGCAGTATCTTTTTGATACTGAAACTTCCTGTCATGGGTTGGGGATATCGCTTCATTTTTTTAAGGTCTTCTTAAATGTCTTTCAGTGAAATACAATTTTCAGCATGCAGATAATACATATCTCCTGTTTTCTGTATTCCTAAGTACTGTTTTGATTTTGTTATAGTGAATGGTATTTTTCAAAATTGCATTTTCAAAGTGTCTTTGCTGACATATAGAAATGCTATTGATTTGCAATATTGACTTTAGAGCCTGCAACATTGATAAGCTCTTTCTTCTGTCTAGTAATTTTCTATAGACTTTTAAAATTTTTCTATAAAAGCAATCTTGTCATCTGCAGAAGATAGCCATTTGCTTTTTCCTTTCCAATGCTGGGCCTTTAATTTCCTTTTCTTGAGCTGGCCAGGACCTTTAGTATAGTGCTGGATGCGAGCAGTGATAAGCTGTCTTGTCCGTTTTCTTCCTGCTCTGAAAGGGAACATGGCCAGTATTTTCCCAGTAAGAACGGTACTTGCACCTGAAGCCCTGGGTTTGACCCCCAGCACCACATAAACAACCACGTAAATAAATTTTTTAAATGGTGTTTACTATAGTGTGTGTTTCTTAAAGCAATTTTTACGAGTTAAAGAAGACCCTTCTAGGGCTTGGGGATTTAGGTCAAGTGGTAGAGTGCTTACTTAGCAAGCACAAGGCCCTGAGTTAGATCCCCAGCACGCCCCCCCAAAAGAAGACCATTCTATTCTTTGTCATGCATGTATGTTGAATTTAATGGTTTATATTGGTCATTTTATTGTAAAACATAATACCCATAAAGACAAGTGCAACAAAACAAAGTATGGCTGGGCATGGTGGTGGACGCCTGTAATCTCAGCACTTGGGAGGCTGAGGCAGGAGGATACCTGTGAATTCAAGGACAGCCTGCATTCCACTATGAGTTCAATGCCATCCTGAACTACATAGCAAGACCCTGTCTCAACAAACAAACAAACATATTAATCCCCAAAACCCAAAATAAACTAACATAAAATATAATTAATACTTGTAGAGGGAATACTTATAAATAGAATAACCACCATCCAGGCTGTGTAACCACTAAGGAAAGAGCCATGCCTGTGCTGCCCAGAACCTGTCTGTCCCTGCCCAGTCACACACCACTCCCTCCTCATCAGAGGGTAGCAGTATTCTGATTTTTATGGCAATCACTTCCTTATTTTTAAATTTCCCAGATGGGTATACATTCCTTCACATAGTTTATTTTATATGCTTTTAAAAATATAGTCACAAAAATATATAGTCACAATAGTCATAGACACATTGCTATACATGGGCATGGAGATGTTTCCACTTTATTGGATGATGCTAAAGCCTTTTCCAAAGTGGTCCACCCACGTGTCTTCTCATTAGCTGTGTTTGAGTTCCTTTACTCCGTATCCTTATCAACACAGGGCATTTAAAACTAATTTTAGTAACTGTGGCATGTACGGTGATATTCATCATGGCTTAATTTACATTCTCCCAATCACTAATCAGGTTGAGCAAGTTTTCTCGTGTTTGTTGACCTGGTGGGTTTCCTCTGTTGTGAAGTGTTAGTTCAAATCCAGTTCACATTTATCACTTTTATTGAGGTTTTTAGTTTTGTTTTTCTTAGCGACTTGTAGGAGTTCTTTATGCATCCTAGACATATCTTTTGTCTGTTGTATATCTTACAAATGCTTCTTTTTTATTCTTTTGAGACAGGGTCTTGCTATGCTTCTTTACAAGTGTGGATTGTCTTAAATGAACAGATGTCAAAGTTATCAATCTTTTCTCCTACGGTTTCTGTATTTGAGTCTTTTTTATTTTATTTTTGAGGGGGTGCTGGGATTGAACCTATGGCCTTCCCACTGAGCTATATTCCCAGCCCTTTTATTTTTTGTTCTGTTTTGTGGGGGTTTTTTTTCTGTTTTTTTTTTTTTTTCTGTTTTGTGTTTTGAGACAGGGTCTCTCTATGTAGTTCAGGCTGGGCTTGAACTCACTGTAGTCCAGGCTGCCGTTGAACTCGTGGCAATCCTGTCTCAGCCTCTCAAGTGCTGGGATTACAGGAGTGCTACCTCACCCAGCTCCTTTTTGAATTTTGAGACAGAGTCTTGCCAAGTTGCCCAGAGTGGGCTTCAATTCATAGTCCACTTGCCTCAGCTTCCCAAAGTGCTGGGATCACAGGCATGTACCACTGCAGCTAGCTATGTATTTGAATCCTATTACACATTTCCCTACCCTGAATTCCTGAATATATTCTTCTATATTATCTTCTTGAGTCTTTTTATTTGCCTTTTGAATTTAGCCTGTAGGGTAGTGGGAATATGATTTTTAATATGGCTTGAGGTAGGAATTCAGTTTTATCTTATGGATATCCAGTTCTCAGCACCACTGAGACGTGTGTCATTTCTCTCCTGCTTTAAGTGCAAACTCTATCATAAATCAAGTGTCTGAAAAAAAATAAGTAAATCAAGTGTCTGTACATTGCATGGATCCGGTCCTCAGCTCTGTATTATGTCCCCATGTTTGGTTTCGCTATCTTTGTGCCAATACTATACTATATTTCAGTTGTTTGTTTTGGGGGAGGGATGCAAGCCCTCACAGCTGTGAAGTACATGCTTTACCACTGAGTTCCACAAACCCCCAGCTCCAGCTACTGTCTCAGTTATTATGGGTTTGTAATTAATGTCTCAGTATCTGGCAAAGCAAGTCTTTCCACCTCGTTCCTCTTGGAGACGATATTCTTGTTTTTTTGCATTTTCCTGTAAATTTTGGGATCAGTTTGTCAGTTCAATACACTTATCAATGAACCTTGTCAGAATTTTTTATTAGAATTGTACCGAATCTATAAATCATTTTAGGGAGAACTGGCTTCCACATGTTTTCTAATCTATAAACATGATCTGTCTCTCAATTGGTTTGTTCATTTATTTGTTGATACTGGGGATTGAAGCCAGGTCCTTTGCACTGCGCTATTTCCTCAGCCCTTTTTATTTATTTATTTTTTTGAGACAGGGTCTCACTAAATTGCTCAGGGTGACCTCAAACTCTCAATCTTCCTGCCTCAGCTTCCCAAGTGCTGGGATTACAGGCTATTCATTTTGTTTTTGAGACAAGGTCTTGCTACATATTTCAGGCTGGCCTCGACTTTTCGGAAAGTCTTCTGCCTCAGTCTCCTGAATGCTGGAATTACAGGTGTGGGCCACCACGTCCAGCTGCCAGCTCTATTTTTTTTTTTTTTTTGAGACAGAGTCTCACTAAATTGCTAGGTTATGCAGACTGGGCTCAAACTTGTGATGCCCTGCCTCAGTGTAACTCAGTGCTGGGATTACAGACCAACTTGCCCAGTTTACAATAGATTATTGCATATTTTCATCTAGGAAACTTATTAAATTTGTTCTCTTAAATTTTCTATACATACTTTTTTTTTTTTGGTGCTGGGGATCGAACTCAGGGCCTTGTGCTTGCACTCTTAACCACTGAGCTAAATCCCCAGCCCTCTATACATACTTTCATATATATATATTTTTTTTGATGCCAGGGATTGAACTCAGGGGCTTGCACTTGCTAGGCAAGTGCTCTACCACTGAGCTAAATCAAAATCACTCTTCTTTTAAATTAAGTTTAGAATCCATGTACCAGGTATAGTGGTACACACCTGTAATCTCAGCATTTGGGAGGCTGAGGCAGGAGGAGCTCAAATTAAAGCCCAGCCTGGGCAATTTAGCAGTTTAGGGAGACTTTGTCTCAACATTAAAAAAAAAATCCAACTACCTTTCGTTCCCTTGTTCCTACTTTGGTGCAAGTCATAACCATTTCTCTCTGCTATCATTGTGGTAGCTGGTTGATTGGTCTTGTTGCTTCTGTCCATGCAGCTATCATTAAATTCGTTTTATTTTTAATTTTTTTCAAGACAGGGTCTCCCTTTGTAGTTCAGGCTGGGATTAGACACACTATGTACCCCAGACTGGCCTCGGACTTGCAGCAATCTTCCTGCCTCAGCTTCCTGAGTGCTGGAATTACAGGTGCACACCACAAGGCCCAGCCATACTATTTTAAACACGTGGGTCCAATCAGGTCACTCCTCTGCCAAAGTGCTCTGCCGGCTGCCCATCTCAGAGCAAGAGTGATGTGTCCCAGTGGTGTTCCGATGTGATCTGACTACCTTTCTTTCCCTCTGCTCATTCTGCTCCAGCTGCACAGGCCCCTCGCTTCTTCTCAGGCACACAAAGTGTTTCCTTCTGCAAGCTTGGACGCACTTGGACATTGGCTTTGCCTAAACACGTTCCAAACTGAAACCCACGTGACTGGCTCCCTTGTTTGTGTCAGGTCTTAGTACTATGTATAACATAGCAGATGTCTCCTGCATGCCTGTCTTCATTTTCCTGCATGTTTATCACTTCCTGACTATTTACAGATTTGCTTACTTAGGGCACGAAAATACATACACTGAGAGGCCAGGGATTTCATTTGTATTCCCAGGGGCTCGAAGGATGCCTGGCAGTGAGAGGTGCTCAGTATATAACTCCTGAATCAATAATGAATATTTCACAATGTGCTTGACCTCTTAGATGTCAGTCAGGCTTTCTAAACTTTATTTTTTTTCTAGGCTTTATTTCAATGTTTTCTCTTTTCTATCATTAGCATTACAAAAAATACTCCTGCTCCTGACACGGGGAATTTAACATAAGCGTCACTTAATAACAAATGGATAAGTGACTTTATATTTTAGGCTTTGTTTAAGTATACTTAGCTCCCATCCTCCTGTTGGAGACTGTTTGTAGGAGAGCAGATTTGATACAGGACATTTACAAGTTACAACATTTTCACACAAGCCAAATGCAGGAGAGTGCAGAATGAGCATACTAGAGACCCAAAAGATCCGATCAACGGCTTGGAGGCCACGGCAGTGTCCCGTGTATGTCCAAGTCTGCACTAAAAGACTGAGAAATGTGTACTGGAGCCAGGATACAATGTTCAAGGCGGAGATGAAGACCAGAGCTCCCCTGAGAGAACAGCAGCAGTCCCCAGCGACAGCAAGGCCCTGAGCTTCTTCTGCAATGAGAACAGCTGAGTTCCCCTCCAGAGAATTAGCCACAACAGAGCTTCTCCTGGTGAAATCAGCTGCCCCAATCGTCTGCTCTTGTTCCCCTTTATGCTGTGGCGGCAATAATCCTCAGGTGGATCTTCTACAACCTTGCTCAGTTCAGCTGGGTGTTCCTGCTCAAGTTGACCATAATCACTTCACCATAGGTTATTATTTTTCTTTCCACTTTTCTTTCCTCTTTACCCGTTTCTATTCCTTTCTCCTTTCTTTCTCACATCTCTCTGCTTTTCATCATCTCATTTCTTTAGTCCATCCCTTTGATTTCTTCTAATTGTCTTTTTGTAATTTTGTTCTCTCACATTCTCCTCTCTTACTGTCACAGAACCGCAAATCATCACAGCCAGACTTGGCTTCACATCTAATGTCTCACTTGGCAGGTATGGAAGAAGAAATGCCAGGTGTATAAATTGCTTTATAGTCACAGCTAGTTTAAGGCAAATCAGGACTAGTTCTCAGATTACATTTCTCCCTCCTCTTTTCCTCTTGCCCTTCTTTTTCTTTCTTTCTTTCTTTCTTTCTTTCTTTCTTTCTTTCTTTCCTTTCTTTCTCTCTCTCTTCCTTTCTTTCTTTCTTTCTTTCTTTCTTTCTTTCTTTCTTTCTTTCTTTCTTTCTTTCTTTCTTTCTTTCTTTCTTTCTTTCTTTCTTTCTTTCTTTCTTTCTTTCTTTCTTTCTTTCTTTCTTTCTTTCTTTCCTTTCTTTCAAGACAGGGTCTCACTGTGTAGTTCAGGCTGTCCTTGAACTATGTAGCCCAGGCTGTCCTCAAACCCATGGCAATCCTCCTGCCTCGGCCTCCCAAGTGCTGGGATTGCAGGTGTGTGCCAAAATGCCCAGCTTTTCTTCCTTTTCTTAGCACAGTGTTGAAATCTAATAAGCATGGACTTGGATCTCTGGTGACCTTCAATAAATTAACTTCTAAGATCCTCAGTGTCCTCACAGTTTCACTGAGATATTAATAAGCACCTCAAAAAGTTGTTGTAAAGACTGAAGAAAAAGTGTATTGCAAATAAAGCACCAGGCACATATTATAACAAATCAATATTATTTGTTCTTTTCTCATCCTTTCCTCTTACAGTTTTCTCTTTCCCCTTTCTTCAAAAATGGTAAACTTGGAGGGTTGAGATTTAGCTCAGTGGTACAGCACTTGCCTAGCAAGTGTAAGACCCTGAGTTCAATCCCCAGGACCCACCCAAAAAAAGCTAAATTTGGACTCATTAATCTTTTGGTTCCTTCAAATTTTTATTATTTTATTATGATGTTGATGCTTCTCAATTTGGTTTCATCTCTTCCATTCACTTCTCCATTTCTTTTCTCTCTCCATAATTTCTGCTTCTTTTCCATCACAAGGGACGTGGGCCAAAAACTCTATTTAAAGTCCTTCAGCCCCAGCAGTGTAGTAATCCTATGATTTTTCTCTTCATCTTTTCTCTTTTTCCACTTTCCTTCGCATGACTTACAAGTTACTTAGCTTCTCTGGGCTTTATTTTGTTCTAGAAAATGGAGATAATTACTAGATTGTTGGAAGCATCAAATGACTTAAGCAAAGCTCTTGGCTCAGTGCTTACCACAGGTGCTTCCAATATTTGACCTTC
The DNA here is from genome assembly GCA_004026905.1 of Hystrix cristata. Taxonomy (NCBI): domain Eukaryota; kingdom Metazoa; phylum Chordata; class Mammalia; order Rodentia; family Hystricidae; genus Hystrix; species Hystrix cristata. The sequence goes on along the minus strand of PVJO010003942.1, from coordinate 27,490 downwards.
TGCAAATGAAGCCTGATAGGAAATAGAAAACACTATAAAATATATTGGTTTTGTTTTGTTTTCTGGTGTTGTGGGCTACACCCCCAGCCTTGTTTTAAGAATCACTGGACTGGGGTGTAGCACAATGGTAGAGTGCTTGCCTAGCATGCATGAAGCCCTATGTCCCACGACCAGCACCGCAAAACAGACAAAATAACAGTAAAATATCATGATGAAGTGGAAAGATAGTTTTGACTTTGAAAAGATCTAAGTGCCAGGTAAGTCCCAGGAGTTTTACATGCCTCCATTTCCACGTTGGGTCTTTTCCTCAGGAGTAGAAACAGGTTACAGGAAGCATTAATTCAACCAGTACAAGTGGTTACCGTGGTGGTCAAAGGTGTCCTGCAGTCATGCTGGGCATGCAGGACAATTCTGAGGATTCAATGGGGTAAAATTGTGCTCATCCATCATAAGCACTCAATACTTATTAGATATTATTTCCATTACTCTTCAATCTTTTCTCCTGATGCTCAGAAAGGTCAGTGGCTTAACTTCTCAGATGATCTGTGCCGCTAAACTTCTACTACTGATCAGTTTCCTCCCTCCTCATCCTCTTTTCATTTTTTTCTGCTCTCTCTCTCTCCTTCCACTACAGCTTTCCTATCGGTCCCAGGAACCTCGCACGGTCCTTGTCTCCACGTTTGGCAGGTAGGATCTGACTCAGCCACCCCTAAAGCTTAGAGACCAGGGAGGCCTCTGCATGGAATTGCCAGCGCTCTTCTACCAATAAAGTTTTATTGTAACAAAGCAGGGCCGAATAAGGTTCCCGTCATTCTTTTCCCAGCAACCAATCAAGAAAGTAGAACGCCTACGGCCCCCGAGCGTCAGCGGTCGAAAGGCGGAAGCGGTATGCGTCTCGCCCGGAACTGCGTCATAAGAGCGGAAGTGCGGCCGGAAGCCGGCCATAGAGATTAGTGCCTAGAGCGACCCGTAGGGAGGTGGCGGAAAGGCTCGGAACAGCTGCCGGAGGTGACGGAGCGGCAGCCCCGCCTGGTACACTGGAAGAGGAATCCTCCAGGTAGCGGCCCGCAGAGTCCGGCCCAGGGTACTGCGGGGCAATCGGCGGGAGCCGACGATCGCTGGGCGGCCTCTTTAAGGGAGGGGCGGAGCCACGAGTAAAGAGCCTGGGGCTGAGGTCACGTGGTTGAGGGCACGTGCGGAGACGGGTGGCGGCTGAGGGTGCGTCGTGGTTGGCATGGACGCCCTTTGACACTCCTTCCGTCGCTGCAGCCTGTGCCTGGGAGCCCCGTGGGGTGCGCGTGGTGGGGCTTGGGATTAGGCCTGGGGCGAGGGCAGAGGGTGGGCGTGGCAGCCGTGAAGCGGCCGGTTTCTGGATTCCTGGATCCACGTTGTACACCAGTCCATCTCTGATCCTTCACTGCAGACGGGACTCAGGACCGCCACAGCCCAGCCTCTCGTCCCCGGGCTTCCCGCCCTGCCAGTGCTCAGGGACCTCTAGCTTCATTCACATCCTCTTTCTTGCAGCTCCAGCCAACCTGAGCCCAGGTCCCCCCCCACCCCTGGCGCAGGGCAGCCATGAGTGCCGAGGTGAAGGTGACAGGGCAGAACCAGGAGCAGTTTCTGCTGCTGGCCAAGTCGGCCAAGGGGGCGGCGCTGGCCACACTCATCCACCAAGTGCTGGAGGCCCCTGGTGTCTACGTGTTTGGGGAACTGCTGGATATGCCCAATGTTAGAGAGGTGGGTTGCTGGCCCAGGGCCCTGAGGGAAGCACGGGGCAGGAGTTTCTGTTTGAGAAAGGGTGGGGAGTACTCATTTTGCAACAGGTAGCCATTCGTTGAATAAAGGCTGTTGTAATGATTAACTGGTAATTTGCAAATGTCAGTGAGCAAGTGAAACCTAGTACTACTTTTCATTAAGTAAAAGCCGTGTCATTCAGGATAGGGGACCAGAGTTCCATCCTGTCTCCACCAGTGTAAGACCTAATAATTATGTCACCTTGATCGGGACACCTTTATTTTAGGGACTTAGTTTTCTCTTAAAAATGGAGATTCAATTTAGAAAAAAAAAAAAAGGTTACAAAAAAAAGACAAGGGCTGGGGGGGGTAGGTCAGTGACAGTGCTTGTCTAGTCCTGGGTTCAACCCACTGCACCAAAAAAAAAAAAAAAAAAAAGATGTTGCTGCCCCTCACCATTATTGTGGGAATCAGGTAAGATTATAGGAAAGTGTAAAGTCTGGTACAAATGGAAGGCATGAACATATTAAATTAGCATCACTATTCTTTTTCTCTGGGTAGCATATAACAATTCAGTGGAGGTAGGTAAGGGAGAAGTTTATCTTTTTCCAAAGACATATGGCAAGCTACTAGGAACACAGCAGAGAGAGCAATTCACATAGATGTGACAGTGGAAAGTATAAAGCAGGTGGGTCATCGAGACTTGTGGCACCAGCCCCTGTATTGAAATACCATGGCAGTGTTATATGGGTAAACTGTGAGCCAAGATTTTGAGAGCCTGAGATTGAATCGATGGATTTAACCTTTTGAGGTCACTCTAGTATGTACAGGACTGTAGCCGTTTTATTCCTGCTTTCTTCTGCAGTAGAATAAAGAATGTTATTCAGGCCGGGCGTGGTGGTGCATGCCTGTAATCCCAGCACTTGGGAGGATGATACAAGGAGGATTGCCTGGAGTTCGTGGCCAGCCTTAACTACATAGCAAGACCTTATGCAAGGCCCTGAGTTTGATCCCCAGCACCCGCCCCAAAAAAAAGTCAAGGTGAAGAAAAAGAAGCACTTCCACTAGTTTAAAGTTCTGATCCTCCTGCCTTAGCCTCCCAAATTGCTAGGATTACAGCTGTATGCCACTGTACCTGGTTAAAGAAGCACTTCCTAACAGGGTGGTTGTTTAGTACTCTGCCAGTGGTCTGGAAATAACAGAAAGGTGCAGGACATGGAACATATTCTTGTGTAGCTTACATTCCAGTTGAACAGGTAACCGGAATGGATATACATCTATAAGTCATTTATTTAACATGTATCTATTGAAGGAGCCAGTTACATGTGTAGCTCTGCTGGGTCCTAGCGGAATATCAGAGACTGTCTATAACTTTATTGAAAGACATTCTTAGGTCAGAACCTTGTGTAGAATTGAAGTGCCAGAATGAGTGAGCCATAGTGAGAGGAGAAGAGATCCCAGTGGGCTGCCCTGGAGGACCAAGATAGCCTCTTGGTGAGCTGGGTCTGCAGCAGAGGCCTTGAGGTCAGCTGTGTGTCAGGGCCCAGGCTGAGGTGGTAGTCTGGTGAGGTGGGGAGTGCCACAGATTCAGATTTAGAAATGGCACATTCCCAGGGCCAAACAGCACAATCCACAGTGTCTGGTGTTCGTGTCGGGCAGCTTCTGAGTTGGATTGGTAGGAACTGGGTGGCGGATGGAGGGAGAGGGCTTTGTGGACTGGGGAAGAGTGCAGCGAAGGCTGGGAAGTGGACACGAGTTCATCCTGCGGGCAGAGTGATCAGAGAGCCAGAGACTGTCTTGGTGAGCTGGGAGAGGTAGCACTGGTTGGGCAGGACAGGGGCTGGCAGGTTGGGCTGGGAGGGTGGCAAGGGTGACCCTTCCTGTCAGCTCTTCCTCGTGCCTTGCAGCTGGCTGAGAGTGACTTTGCTTCCACGTTCCGGCTGCTCACAGTCTTCGCTTATGGAACATATGCTGACTACTTAGGTAACCAGAGGGCTCAAGCTTTGGAGCAGCAGAGATGGGAGAAGGGCAGTGTCTGGAGGGATTTAGCATTCCTGGGAGCCTGGTGTTGTGGCAAACATGTAATCCCAGCACTGTGGGATGCTGAGAAGGATCGCAAGTTCTAGCCCAGCCTGAGTGACTTAGAGTCTGTCTCACAATTTAAAACAAGGGCTGGGGATGTAGCACAGTGTGAAGGCCCTTGGTTCAATTCCCAGTACCATGAAAAAATAAATGAGTTTCTTTGATACCCCACTTAGATACCCTGGTTGTAGAGAGTCAAGACCTACATTGACTTGGAAAAGAAAACACAGGGGAAGGAAGCCAGGGGTTCCTGTGAAACTGAAAGTAGGATTCCCTACACTGTCTTTTTTCCTTAGCTGAAGCCAGGAGTCTTCCCCCACTCACAGAGGCCCAGAAGAATAAGCTCCGACACCTCTCAGTCGTCACTCTAGCTGCCAAAGTCAAGGTGAGTGACAGTCGCCCTCGTCCAAAGCGCGAGGTTGAGAGTGTCCGTCTGTGTTCCTGGGAGTTCCTACCAGGCAGCCCCTGGCAGATGGCTGTTTCTCTATGCCTGCCGTCTGCCAGCCATTTAAATTGAATATTCTTAGTTTCCTATTTTATGTTTTGACTTAAGATCTTATAAATATCTTTGTTGTGTTTTTGATCAGAATAGCAACTGGGATGCTGATCATGTGCTGCTGATCAATTGCCTTCCTCTCTTAGCGCGTATAGTTCCTGTCGACAGAGCCCCGAGCTGGGAACGGGGTTTTCCCTCGATGGAGTGCTGGCTTCTCTTTGTTAGAATTAGAAACGTAGAGCCCAAAGATCTCTGTGTTCCCGTAGGGCTCAGTGTTTCATTAACTCTTTCCCCTCACCCAGTTGTGACTGGACCATTGAGTCGTTGCCATAATTTTACTGAAATTAGGCCATTGCCTGTTGTGGATGCCTCAGAAGAAGGCCAGTCTGGAAGGAGGTGGGGTGTAGGTGACAAACCAAGTGCTGTACCTGCAGACCCTGCTGTGCGTCAGGCTGATCTCCACCGAGGGCTGTGGGTTAGTGGGATGTCAGGGTTGGGGGATCAGCCTCGTAATTTATTAAAGACCAGCCTTCTCACGATGCTCTTTCTGAGGCGGGATGCTTGTATTTATTTTGCCTTAGGACCAGCCTTGCGGAGGAAGGGATTCAGGACCCAGGACCGGGAGCCGAGGGGCCATTGGCCTAGGCAGGGGGAGGGAGGGAGGACAGTTCGGGGAGGCCTTTCCTGCTGCCAGACCTCACAGGCGCCACCCGCCTCCCTGCCCTAGTGCATCCCCTACGCAGTGCTGCTGGAGGCGCTGGCCCTGCGCAACGTGCGGCAGCTGGAGGACCTTGTGATTGAGGCCGTTTACGCCGATGTGCTCCGAGGCTCCCTGGACCAGCGCAATCAGCGGCTGGAGGTGGACTACAGCATTGGGCGGGACATCCAGCGCCAGGACCTCAGCGCCATCGCGCGCACCCTGCAGGAGTGGTGAGGCTGTGTCCCGTCCCTGCCCTTTTCCCAGCCAGGAAGGGAGGGGTGCTGTAGGGGCCGGAGGGCAGGGCTGCAGAGTGGGAGGTGAGCGCCTTCCTCCAAGGGTCCTGGGAGGGGCGCAGTGCCCTGGGAGTGGGAATTGGGGGAGGAAAGGGGATGTATGCTTGAGGGGATGTTTTTCTTTTGGTTTTGTTTGGGGGGAGTGTTGGGCTTGAACTTGGGGCCTTTTGCTTGCTAAGTAAGCACTCTACCACTGAGCTAAATCCCCAGCCCTTGGTTTTTTTGAGACAGGGTATCACCATATAGTTGAGGCTGGGCTTGAACGCACTCACTCTTATTACCCGAGGCTGGCCTGGAACTTGTGGTGATCCTTCTGCCTCAGCCTCCTGAGTGCTGGGATTACAGGCATGGTCTACCATGCTCAGCTTTCTTTAGGGGATCTTAACTGGGAGACTGGTCATGTGTCCTAGGCTGGATTCAGCCCCTCGGTTTGTGACACCATTGTCTGTAGGCTGTGGACCGCTTCCTGTTTTTTTCTCTTCTCATCCCTGTCTGACTTTATTATGTCTTTTGTTTGTTTGTTTGTTTGTTGGCAGTGCTGGGATGAACGCAGGGCCTCGTGCAGACTGGGCAGCTCTACCACTGAGCTGCATCCACAGCCCTCACTGTCATCTCTTGTTCTCTCCTGCATCTCCTGCCCTGTTCTGTTTCTGCCTCCCGTTCCTGTCTTGCATGATCACCCCAGGCACTTCCTCCTTTTCCTCGCTTTCCCTGCCGGCCACCTCAGACAGTTTGGAGTCTGCTCTTTCTGGGTCTGATCCCAGCCCGCTTGTACCGACCTGGAGCCTCCGTGTCGTGCAGGTGCGTGGGCTGTGAAGTCGTGCTGTCAGGCATCGAGGAGCAAGTGAGCCGCGCCAACCAGCACAAGGAGCAGCAGCTGGGCCTGAAGCAGCAGATTGAGAGCGAGGTGAGCCCTCTCCTGGCTCTTGTCCTGTGCAGAGGGTTTGGGATGCGGCTGTAGCAGGCAGACAGGGTGGCCAGGGGCTGTCGGGCTCCTGAGCCATTCCAGTCATCCCCCGGGTCCCTTCCTTCCTGCAGGTTGCCAACCTTAAAAAAACCATTAAAGTTACAACAGCTGCAGCAGCTGCAGCCACATCTCAGGACCCCGAGCAACACCTGACCGAGCTGAGGGAGCCCGCTCCTGGCACCAACCAGCGCCAGCCCAGCAAGAAAGCCTCCAAGGGCAAGGGGTGAGCTTCGGGGTGCCCTGCTTGCCCCACAGCGACCTAGCTGCTCCACCCCTTAGTTCTTTGCATGGAGGAGGGAGTTGGGGGAGCCCCCAGGACCTGGGAGATGCCCTGCATCTTCTCTCTCTTCCCTTTGCCAGGCTCCGAGGGAGTGCCAAGATTTGGTCCAAGTCGAACTGAAGGGAATATTGTTTCTCCCCGGGGACGTGGAGTCCCAGCCACCTGCCTCCGTAGGAGTCCTCAGAGCCTTCCCGTGCCCCTGGCAAGCTGATACTAGTTCATGACCTTCCACCTCCTCCACCGCAAGCGTAGCTCACAGCCTCGCTAGGGAGGCAGCCAGTACAGGTCATGTTTTTGTTGGTACTTGCTGTTTCGGGTGACTTTCTTCTGTGTCTCGTGGCCCCGTCTCCTAGCCATACTCTTCCTGCTTCTGTAAGAGCTCAGCCTCCATCCCGCACCGTAACTTCTGTCACTTGGAGGTCTCTAGTGTAACTGCAGGTGTCCTTCCCATGCCCCCTCCCTGCATGCCGGTCCCCGCTGGCTGCTCCCTACCTGTGCCTCTCAGGCAGCACCTCTGATCCCACCCAGGGAAGCTGGGAACCAGTCTGCCTTTGTGGGGGTCACTGGGCACTTTCACCCCAGAATCCCGTCACACTACAGTTGTTTCTTGTCTTTCCCTTGGGTCCTGGGAATGCCCTACCTCTGGGACCCCAGAGCCTAAGGACAGCTGTTTCTGAAGGTGTTGACAGATGGTTCTTTGCTCTCACATCTTGGGAAGCCCAAAGGTGATCCTGGAAACGTTTTTTTGTGCATTTGGTGGAGAGGGGAAGGGAATATAGATTGTATTTAAAAAAAAAAGGAAAAAGGTATATATGCATATATCTATATATAACACGACACAAATAAATCTATGAGAGTCTATCTACAGACACACCTGACACTGGGTATTTTTCTGTTTGGATGGAGAGCTGACTCACTGCCAGACCACTCCAAAGCAGAGTGCTGGTTGATGAAGAGAAGCAGATATTATTGGCAGAGGCCAAGCCCAGCTCCTGGCTCTGGCTGGACAGAGTGCGCCCCGTCCCAGCTTGTGGTCAGAGGACACGACACTTAGCACCAGTGTGTGGTCAGCGCTGGACACACTGCAGCCGGCACTGTCCTTGCCCCAACGGAGCTTCTGCTCACTCTGTTTCCCTCTCCATCTAGGAGGCAGATGGGGAGGAGTTGGCAGCGACCTTGGATTTTCATATTAAATCCACACAGAGGGCTGGAGGTAGAGTCGGTGGGAGAGCGCTTGCCTGGTGTGTACGAGGCCCTGAGTTCACCCAGAACTGCGTACACACAGCTCTCAGGTCTGTGGGTCTCCTGCCTCAGTCTGAGTCAGAGCTCCCCAGGGTGTGCAGGAGGGTTGGTCTCCAGCCCCACGGTGGAAGCTGGGTGTGAGGGCTGTTACAAGTGGGTGGGGTCAGCCTTCTGTCTCAAGGGGCAGTGGAAACTCACTGGGACTTCATGAGCCTCACCGCGGGAGCTGACACTCCTGCCCTAGACGAGCTTGCCAAGCTTATTGCTCTGGTGCACCCCTTCCTCCAGACCTTCCGGTGTAGGTGGCGGGTCCTGTGTGTCGGGCCTGCCCCCAACCCTGTCCAAGCCCCAGTTTTTCCTTTGTGGGAAGCTGGTCCCAGCTAATGACCCCATGACTTCCCAGACCTCTCTAGCTCCATACTTCAGGGAAAGAATGGCTCTAGCATCCAGTGTAGTCTGGGCTGGGAGGAGGCGGGGGTCACGCAAGTGCAAGTTGTTTCTGATTTATCAAGCGAGAGCTCCTGGCCATCAAGGAATGAGGAAGGAGTCAAAAACTATGTGGGAAGCAGTTAGGGCTCAGGGGATTTTGTTTTTTGAGACAGTCTTGTTATGCACAGTAGCCCTCGAACTTGCTTGCTGTGATCCTCCTGCCTCAGCCTCCCAAGTGCTGGGATTATGGGCATGTGCCACTACGCCCTGCTCCCCAGTTCTTTTTGAGACCAGGTCTTGCTAAATTGCTTGGGCTGGGCTCAGACTTGAGTCCTCCTGCAGTACACCGCCATCCCCAGCTCAGGAGAATATTCCTAACACAATCTTCCCACCACGTAACACTTACGCATGCGAATCCCTGCCGTATAGAGCTCTAGATGATTTTAGGGCCAGACACCATGATGGCTGAACTAAGAACAGGAAGAGAAGTTGCCTTCATGAGCACTCAGAGTTCGCACACTAAAATTAATTCGATTAGGCCAGGTGTGGTGGTACGTACTTGTGATCCCAGCATTCGAGGGGCAGAGGCAGAGGCAGGAAGATCACAGCAAGTTGGAGGCCAGTCTGGGCTACGTAGCTCAAGGTCAGCCTGAACTTCATAGCCAGGCCCTGTCTCAAGAAAAAATTAATTGAATTACAAATGGTCCCCAAGTCCTTCTTAGAAATGGGGCCACACAGCAGGAGGTGAGCTCCAGGCTGCTCCCCAGCCCGCCCCCTCTGTGTCTGCAGCGTCCCCATCCCCCGCATTACCACCGAGCTCTGCCTGGTGTCCTGAGCTGCGCACAGGAACCCGCCGTGAATTGCACATCCGCGGGATCTACCTGGCCTGCTCCTTATGACAGCCTAATCCTCAAACCAGAAAAATTGTCTTCCGTGAAGTCGGTCCCTGGTGCCGTAAAGGTTGGGGCCACTGGATTAAAAGATTAAGCTAAAGTCCGAAGCTAAAAGTGACAGATGCACACTTTAGGCCTCAAAGACCAGAGAACAGCCAGTCCGTTTTTATGAAATATTGTTAAGGAGATTAGAAATTCTGAGCCTAGGTGAATCTTCCAGCCTGGATGGATAAAACAAAATTTTGAGGGGCATCTGAGTAGTATATCAGTTATCTATTGCTAACAAAAATTACACTTAGCTGGATGGGGCAGTACATACCTATAGTCCCAGAACTCTGGGAGGCTGAGGTAGGAAGATCCCAAGTTCAAACCCAGCCTGGGCAACTTAGCAAGACCCTGTCTCAGCATTAAAGGGCTGGTGATGTAGCTCAGTGCGAAGGCCCTGGGTTCAATCCCCAGCACCTCAAATGGCTTAAAACATATCTCAGTTTCTAACTGGGCATGGTGGCTGCCTTACTTTCTTGGTGGGACAAAATACCGGACACCCACAATTAAAGGAGGAGAAGTTTATTTTGGCTCACAGTTTATAGAGGTTTTAGTCCATAGTTGGCTGTCTCCCTCCAAGGCAGGGCAGCGTGACAGAGGAGAAACAGTCCATGGCAGGGCAGTGGGAAGCAGTGCTCAAAGCAGGAGGGATATAGGTATATCCAGGCCACGCCTGCAGTGACCCCCTCCTCCTACCGGTCTTCACCTCGCGGCATCAAATCCAGTTAAAAAACCCATCGGTGGTCTAATCCAGTATCACACACTTATGATCCAGTCACCTCCCAAAGGCCACACCTGTGAGCACATGAGGCTTTGGGGGACGTCTAGGTATAAATCGTAACAGTGGCGCACGCCTGTAATCCCAGCACTCAGGAGACTGAGGCAGCAGGATCACCTTGAGTTCGAGGCCAGCCTACACTCCATAATGAGACCCTGTCTCAAAAAACCAATGTAAGTGAAAGAGTTTTGCTTGAGCCAGGCAGGGAGGTGTGTATCTGTAATAGCAGCTGCTCAGGGGGCTGAGGTAGGATTCCAAGTTCAAGGCCAGCCCAGGCACCTTGGCAAGACTCTGTCTCAAAGAGGGCTCTAACTCAGGGCAGAGTGCCCCTGGGCTCTGTCCCCAGGACAGGAGAGAGAGCTGAACGCATTCGGCAGGAAGATCTACATCTTGCCCTGGGGCTGTGACCTGTAAACTGGCGCCAGATGCCCAAGCAGGAATGAGCCTGGTGAGGGGAGGGAAGATGCGTATCTCAGCTGGGAAGAAAGGAGGCAGAAAGGCTTCACCCTGTGGTGCCCACCCCACCTCATTTTTTACTCAATCAGTTGGTACCTGCATCTTGACTGAAAAATCTGAAATAAATATAAACCATACAATTAGTGGTATATTTTCTCAGTATTAGAGTTTTAGGTGGTTTGGGGGTGATTTTTGTTTTTTGACTTGTAATTTCTCCATGATGATTGCTGATAATAATGGAAGCTGGTATTTTTCAGGTGCTCACTGTAGTGAAGTCCCATCCATTCTCAGTGCGCTGTGGAAGTGTACGTGGGAGATGGCAGGCTCCAACGGGGCCGAAAGGAAGATGGCACAAGTGCTCCGGGGCTCGGGCTTAGGAATTTAAAGTGTCACCCTGGGTCTGGGGCGCCTCCCTTGACAAGGTGTGAGTCAGGTCAGCTGTGGCTGCCTCTCAAGTCCTTTCCCACAGCTCAGCCTGCTCTAACTGGATGTGTGAAATGCACTGCAGGCGGGACCCTTCAGTGAGCTCCAGGTGGAGGGAGGTTTGGGCAGCGCGTGCCGGAGAGTCAGGCGTGCTGGGTCTTGTGGCTACCTCTGGGCAGTGGGCTCCGGATTGCTGGGTCAGGGCTTGGCCCTGGGGAATCGCCCGGGTTCAGGTGAGCTGGGGGAGTGGTCCAGGAGCCCCAGTTGTACTATCTAGATTAGGCCTGTGATCCCAGCTTTCCAGAGTGCTGAGTTGTACCCCTGCCTAGACAATTTAGCACCTAGGGAGACCCTATTTCAAAATCAGAAATAAAAAGGACTGGGGATATATAGCTCATTACAAAGGCCCTGGGGTTTGATCCCCAGTGCAGCCAAAAAAGAAAAAAAAATTCAGTTAGCTGGGTATGTAGCTAGCCAGCCATAGAGCACTTACCTGTCACGCTAATGCCCTGAGTGCCCCAGAAATTTAAAAAAAAAAAAAGAGCAACAGCGATGTTAAATACAACAGACTATTCTCTTAAATTCTTTAAGATGCTGTAATGGTGGGCTGGGGATTTAGCTCAGTGGTTAAAGTGCCTGCCTTGCAAGCACAAGGCCCTGAGTTCAATCCCCAGCACTAAAAAAAAAAAGAAGTGCTGTGAGGGAAATGCAAATCAAAGCTGCAGCCTAAAGGCTGGGGATTTAGCTCAGTGGTAGAGTGTTCACCTAACAAGCTCAAGGCCCTGAGTTCAATTCCCAGCACCTCCCCCCCAAAAAAACTGCATGCTAGCCAGGCATGGTGTCACATGCCTGTGATCCCAGCACTCAGGAGGCTGAAGCAAGAGGATCACTATGAGTTTGAGGCATACTAGACTACTTAGTGCCTTCAAGGCCTGCCTGCCTGGACTACATAGTGAGACCCTGTCTCAAAAAGCCCAAACAAGGGGCTGGGGATTTAGCTCAGTGGTTAGAGTGCTTGCCTTGCAAGCCCAAGGCCCTGAGTTCGATTCCCAGCACCAAAAAAAAAAAAAAAAAAAAGGCACAAAAAACCCCAAAAACTACATTAAAAAAAGTTTTAAATACATTGAGATTCCACTCAATGCTGTCATCAGGGGAACCCTTCTTCACTGCTGGTAGGAATGTAGATTAGTACAGCCACTGTGGAAATCAGTGTGGAGGTTCATCAGTAAATTTAAAACAGAACCACCACTCGATTGAGCTGTACTGCTTCCAGTATACACCTGAAGCACTGACGTCGGCATCCTGTGGGGACCCGCACACCCATGTTTGTGCGTACAGTTCACGGGAGCCAGCATGCCCATCACAGATGCCCATCAGGAGACAAACGGGCAGAGACCAGGTGGTGTATAATCTACACGGTGGAGCATTATGTGGCCACAGGGAAGGGTGAACTTCTGTCCTTTGCAAGAAAATGGATGGTGCTGGACAGCATTATGTTGAGTAGGGAAAAGCCACTTAGAAAGACAAATACCATATGTTCACCCCAATTTGTGGACCCTAGAAGAGATGACAAGATAGTAGAAGAGAGACTGTTACTAGAGAAGTGGAAGGCAAAAGAGGGACGGAGCAGGGTCAAAGGGCAGGTAATGGGGGGATTGATACGAAGATGTGAACCTGGGGAGGGGCGAGGGGAATGACAGGGCGGGCTGGGGGTGTGGATGATCAAAATGTGTTATGTGCACATATGAATCTGCCAAAATGAAACCCATAAATCTGTATAAAAATGTTTGTGATTGTTGAAAATAAAAATTATTAAGTTGATGTTTGTTTCCTCAAAATAGAATTGTTAATGTACTTGTGCATTTGAGTGGGATAATCCCCAGCACTTGGGAGGTTGAGGCAGGACGATCCTAAGTTTGAGGCCAGCCTGGGCCACATAGTGAGACAGTGAGACATAATGAAATCTCGCCTCAGTAAAGGGAGAGACAACAACAAAAACAACACACACACACATATATATGCCTAGTACTAGGCAAATTTTCCAAGAACTAAGTATTTTTAGTATTCAGCATTTGGTATTTGCCATTTGTAGCAATATATATGACAACTACAATGTAAGAAAAGAGGGTAAAGGGACCTATGTGTTGGTGAAATATCTGTATTTCACTTGAAGTGATAAAACTACTTCTGAGTAGAGCATGAAAAGTCTGTTTTGTAAGCCTATCGTAGGGCTTAGGAAGGCATGCAGGCTGGACTCTACCCACTACCTTTCCTCCTCTTTTTTTCTTTTAAGACAAGATCTAGCAATGCTGCCTGGGCAGGTCCCTAACTCATGGGTTTCCCACCTCAGCCTCCTGAGCAGCTGGGCTACAGGTCTGGTCCACCATGCCCAGTGTCACCGCCTGCTTTTGTAAATAGCACTGTACAGGACTGTAAATAGGAATGCAGTTACATTAATTTGTTTACATGTTGTGTGTGGTTGCTTTTGCTCTACTATGTCACAGCTGAGTGTTGCAACAGACATTGGGCCTACAAAGCCCGACGATCACCTAACTCTAGAATAAGCTTGCCAGTTTCTGCCTGGGGCACTCACTAAAAAGGAAAAAGAAAATTCTATATAAAGAAATTTGGTGGAAAAAAAATGGATAAATTAAAGTGGAATACTCACTAACAGTCAAAAAAATCTAGCCAAGTCTGGAAAACGGAGAAATTACATACATAGGGAACAAACAAAAATAATAAGATGATAGAAATAAATCCAAACACATGAATAGCTCTATTAAATGTAAGTGGTTTAAAATACCAGTTAAAACACAGAGATTGCCTGGTGCAGTGTGGCACACATGTAATTCCAGCACTTGAGAGGCTGAGGCAGGAGGATCACTGCAAATATGAGGCCAGTCTGGGCTACAGAGTGAGTTCAAGGGCAGCAAGACCCTGTCTCAAAAGAAAGAAGGGGAAGTAGAAGGAGGAAGAAGAAGAAAGATCTCAGATTAATGATCTGTGCGTCCACCTAGAGAAAATAAGGGCAAGAATAAGCCTGAAGAAAGAAGAAATTAACCAAAAACAGAAAAACTATTTATTTATTTATTTAGGGCTTGTTACAGCTTGTGTCTAGATGTCCCCCAAAGCCTCATGTATAGGTGGGGCTTTTTCAGAGGTGGCTGGATTTAGATTGTGTGACTGATTCATGGTTCAATGCTGGGATTTTAAGGGTGCGTGATTACTAAATTAGTCCACTGATGGGTTTGGCACCCCCCTAAACTGGATAGCCTAGATAGAGTATTACAGGGGCCCAAAGAAGTTGCTATTGACGCTTCCTTGCTTTTGCTGTCTTCTGCCTGCCATGGACTGTTTCTCCTCTGCGATGCCCCACTGCCACACCAACCTGCCTTGGAGCGAACCAAGTATAGATTGAAGCCACTAAAAACTGTCAGCTAAATAAATCTTTCCTCCTTTAACTCTGGGTTTTGGGTATTTCGGCTCAGCAACAAGAAAAGTAACTAAGTCAGGGTTTTTTTGGAGACAGTCTCTCTGTGTAGTCCAGGCAGACCTTGGACTTGGACTGGGCAGCCCAGACTGGCCTTGAACTTGCCACCACCCTCTGTGCTGCTCACGAGTGCTTGGGATTACAGACCTGCACCACCACACCCTGCTAGAAAAACAATTTAAAAAAATCAGTGAATCCCAAAATTGTTTTTCTTTGGTGCTGGGGATTAAACCTGGGGCCTTGTGTTTACATCTCCAGCCCAAAATTGATTATTTGAAATGATCAATAAAATTGGTAAACCTCTAACCATACTAACAAAAAGACGGAAGGAGGGTGGAGAGAAAACACAAACTGTCAGTAGTAGGAATAGAAGAGGGGCTATTACTATAGACCCCAAAGGTTAATCAGAGACTACTACAAACAATTCTACATGCAAATTAACAACTGGGACGAAAAGGGCCAGTTCCTGACCTTATGAATATTTTTGTTCTAAAACTCGTGTTGAAACTTAATTCCAAATGCAGCAGTTCTGGGAGGTGAAGCCTGATGACTTCATGCTGCTGTCAAGTGGTTTTGAGAGTGCATTTTGGGTCTTCTGCTCAGCTACCTTCCCAGCCTCTACTCTAAAATTATGAGATCAATTTTCCCCCCTCCTTCCTCCTGCCACTTCTTCCTTTTTGTCCTGGGGATTGAACCCAGGGCCTTCCCATTAAGTAAGCTACATTTCCAGCCCCCTTTTAATTTTTTTTCCGCCTTTATTTATTTATTTATTTGAGACAGGTTCTCACTATGTAGTTCAGGCTGGCCTTGAACTCACAGTAATCCTCCTGCCTCAGCCTCCTGAGTGCTGGGATTACAGGCATGCACCACCACACCTGGCTTTTCCCCCTTTTTTAATTTTATTTTTTATTTTGGGACAGGGTCTTGCTTAGTCCCTAAATTTCTCAGACTGGGCTTGAACTTGTGATCCTCCCACCTCAGCCTCCCAGGAGGCAAACAAGCATTTGTCACTACACCTGGCTAGCATTTTCTTATAAAGTAAAACATACCAGATGACCCAGAAATGCCATTTCATTTCATTTCTAAGGAAATTTAAACATAGCTGGGTCTGGTGGGGCGGCTGAGGCAGAAAAATTGTGAGTTCAAGGTCAGCCTGGACTAATACAGGGCCCCTGCCTCAAAGGGAAAAGTGCACACTCACATCCATAGAAATATCTGTACGTGAATATTTAGAGCAGTCTAACTGCCAAGAACTAAAATGACCCAAATGTGTTTTTTTTTAATTTTTAAAAAATTCTGTTCAGTTTTTTAGACAGGGTCTCACTATGTAGACCAGGCTGGCCTCGCCTGCAGCGACTTTCCTGCCTCAGTCTTCTTAGCGCTGGGATTACAGCTGTGTGCCACTATGCCCGGTGAGGTAGGTTCTCGCTTAGTTGTGCAGGATAGGCTTAAACTTGGAGTCCTCCTGCCTCAGCCTCCCAGAGGGCTGGGATTACAGGCACGCACCACCATGCCTGCCCAAATAAATGTTCCTTAGTGGGTGATTAGATAAACAAACCATGAATAGCCGGTGGAATACTACTGAGCAATAAAAAGAATGAGCTATGAGTACACACAGTGTGAGTCTCAGATGTATTACACCAGGTGAAAGAGCTAGCTCTTAAATGTTTCATACTGGACAATTTCATTAACAGGAAAATGTGCTCAGGGCAGAAACAAAAATGTGGCATGAACAAAAAAGTGGTGCCGGGAAGACGTGGAAAGCGAAAAGCGCGCAGCACAAGTCAGGCTTCGGGATTTCCGGGGAGGTGCACGCAGCCCTGCGCCTCTCGCCTCTCGCTGGTCTGCAGATGAGCGGGACGGCGTGACTGACAGGCTGCTGAGTCATCCTGAGTCAGGGCGCTCTCCAGGCCGGCGGGTTCCAGGTCTCAGGCTGACCGAATTACGCCTAATAGCGGATGTTGTGCAAACCAAGCCGGTGGAGGGGAGTGCTCTCCCAGCCCCTATGGTACTGTTTGTACTAACTGCACCAATCTGTCTGTTGTTAACGCTCACAGAACTGTACATCAGACACGCCAAAGCAGGCCAAACTAGACAAAAAATCTCAGATGCATTAGCCAGGTGCGCACACCTTTAATCCCAGCCATATAGGAGGCTGATGCAGGAAGATTGCAAGTTTGAGGCCAGCCTGGGCAACTTAAAACAACAACAACAACAACAACAACCACAACGGGATAGGCATACTAGCCAGAATGGTGATGCAGGCCTAGAGTCCTGAGGCAGGAGTAGGGCGTGGCTAAGGCTGGCTGGCACGACTGGAGAAGTGGCGGGGACCTGATGTCAGCCTGAGGCGCCAATTTCAAGCACGGGCCCTCTCACGTGGACTTTGGGGCCTTGTCTCGAGTTTCCGCAGGAACTCCATTTGATAAATAGAAGCCACACGGGAAGCAAGCCCGCCGCCTTTTCTACTGCACCACCAGGGAAGGAGCTCTCCCTTTTCCCTCCCATGGAAGATGGTGTCCGCATACCCAGCACCACCACTATGCTGTCTTTTCTATGGTAACCCCCACCGTGCCTTTTAGGCCCAGTACACATTTTGCTGTTTCTTTTGTTATGCTCAACTTTCCTTTTCTACTTTTCTCTATAATTTTAAATAAAACTTTAGGACTACTTTTTGCCCCCCGCATTCAATTCCTTGCTCGAGAAGGAGAAGAACCCAGGAATATCGGAACCCATCCGAGAACAGTCCCACCGAATTGGGAGGCTGAGGCAGAAGGATTGCTTGACCCTAGGAGTTTGAGAGCAGCTAGGCAACATAGCAAGACCCAGTCTCAAAACGAAAACCAAAACAAAACCAAAACTAAAAAAACCAAACCAAAAACAAAAACAAAGAAACCCAAAAACCAGACAGACATACTGAGTTATGGGCATACAAGCAGCGCTCGTTTTGAACACTGACCTATTATTTGGGTAAATTTTAATATAAAAGTTTGCAGAGGCCACTAAGGAACTTGCGATTTATAGACCTCCAGCTCGAAGGCTCTCCAGCATGTTAGTAACATTTGTGTCAGTGTAGACCTGGGTCCCGTGGAAGGTTGCCATTTACCTGTTCCACGGTAGGAAAACAGGAGCTGGGCTTTGGAGTCTAACTGCCACGAAGCTGTGTTGGAATCTTCTGTGACCTGGAGGTTCGGCTTTCGTGAGCTTAAAGCAGATGACCTGCAAAGTCTCTTCTAACTCTGACACTGTCGTTTATTATCATACCCTGGGGTGGTCCATCTGTACTGGGAATCAACTTGTCCTTCCTTGCCACATTCTCTGTGCATTGGTAAATTGATCTTTCTCCTCATCCCAAATAGACAATTATTAAAATGCTTGTGTATATTTGCTGTGCTGAGGGTTGAACCCAGGGCCTTTGCACTGAGCTACATCCCCAGCCCTTTTATTTTTATTTTGAGGCGGGGCTTCACTAAATTGGTAAATTGTCCAGGATGGGCCGTAGCCTCCCAGGTGCTAGAATTACAGGTGTGTGCCACCGTGCTCAGCTTCTCCTCCATCTTTTATTTTATTTTTTTTTCCTCCATCTTTTAGACTCCACACCAGCCCTACAGCCCTTTCTCAGGTCCCTTTCTCCCTTATTTGCCCCCTTGTGTCAGCACAGACCCCTCAGACACACCCTCCAGACCAGTCTGGCTGAGGACAGTGATGTCGTAGAAGAGTGTGGTGCAGAACTTGCATGCTTTGCAGATGGCTGGTGACAGAGCAGACATAGACGAAGGAGCGGGCATTGGGAAACACCAGGAGCAGCGTCTGTTGGCATCCAAAGGGAGGAGGGCAGAGGTGTGAAAGGACTCTGCATGCATGCCTCCCCGTGACAGTCCAGGGGCTTGGGCCGGGTTGCATCTGAGCGGAATCTGAGGCCCGGCAGGCTCAGCCTTCTGTACTGTCCTCGGCCTGAGCCCATCCTGTAGCAGCCTGCCAGCTGCTGTACCCCGGGCCTGCACCCCAGGCCCTGCCAGCGGTTCCTTGGAAGAATGCAGGGGCTCCTCCCAGGCCAGCCTCTGTGTTTCCCTTACCTCCTGGGGCTTGCATCCCGACTGTCTCTGTCTACATCTCCCCCTCTCAGGGCAGCCACACTTGTCCCTCACCTCTCCAGTCTGAAGGCCTCAGCGGCGCAAAAGAGCAAGCAGTAGACTCCATGCCTCAGCCCTACAGGAGGGGCCTGAGCAAAGAAATCCACAGCCAGTGCAGCCCTGTCTGGCCCTGGATGACACTTCCGGGACTGGGAGCACAGGGCAGGAAGGTAAGTGGGGTCAAGTGGCTCAGCATATATGGGCAGGGAGACCAGACTCGTGGGTTCCTATTGCCAGTCAGCCTCTGGTTCTCTGGTGACCTCCATGTACATGACTTGGACACTAAGTGGAAGGCGGGGAGCAAGGGGACCTCTGAGGCCTGGGACAGTTCCAAAAGGAAAGGAAAAACTCCCAGCTGAAGGCAGAGTAGGGCCTGGTCACGCAAAACGTTTGTCCCTACTTGTCCGTCTGTGGGGCAGAGGCACAGAGGGGAAAACACGATGACCTGCAGCTAGGACAGTGGAGGGTTGGGGGTCAGGCCCAGGCTGGGAGGATGATTTCCAGGTTGTTTGAAGCATTTTGGGAGCTCTGAAGATGGAAGGGGGCAGCAGACACTGCCAGGGACCCTGAAGGACAATACAGAGGCAGACTAGTGAGGAGCAATCTGGACCCCAGAGAGCAGTCACTTACATCCCACACACCATGTCGTGTCCTTTCTCTGCATTCTTTTTTTTTTTTGGCGCTGGGGATCAAACTCAGGGCCTTGCACTTGCTAAGCAAGTGCTCTACCCCTGAGCTAAATCCCCAGCCCCTGCACTAACTCTTAATTCTCACAATTCTGAAGTATGAATGTATGTCCCCACTGCCACTCATGTCTAGAGAAGAGCCATTTTGCAAACAGAGAACTGAGGCTGAGAGATGAAGTCACCTTTCCTAGAGTAGTGCAGCCAGGTCTTGCTCATTCCTAGCTTCCCTTCTCTTTATTACTCTGCTTGGTTGGCCCTACACCAAATTCCTACCTCTTCGGACCTATAATTTTCTGAAATGGAGAAAGAACCCGAGTTAGTCGGCCTGTGTCATGTGGACATTAATTGAGCCAGAAGCTGTGGGGAAGCCATTGTAATGGTAAAGCTGGGCCCAGATGGAGCGCTGACCACAGGAAGATACCCGTGTGAGCACCCCTTTCTGGCCTCCTCTCCCTAGTCCCGCCCACAGTGGCAGAGGTCAGGAGGTGCCCGGCTCCTCAGCACCTTACTCTACTGCTTGCAATGTCTGATCTCCCACAGGATGTCCCCACTAAGCTCTGGTCACAGACCCCAGGCTAAAGGGTGGCCCTTGCCTTGAGCCAGGGAGCAGGGGCGTTTGGTGCCTGCAGGACTGGGGACACGGCTCAGGGCCTGCATCTGATCCCTCTCAGCTCTGTGTCTGGAAGTCAGGGCCCAGACTGGATTGGCTCAAAGCCAGAAGCCAGGGTCCTTGTCCTGCCCAGTCCCCATCAGAACACTTGTGGACGCTGCACCAAAACCCAGAGAGGGAAGATGGCTCGCACAGTAGCCTGCTTTGTAGGTGTGGAGACTGCATTGCTGAAGCCCGGGGAAGCCGATGAGCTGCCCGGGACCCCGGGGCTCGGCCAGTGGCACAGCCAGCTGAGAGCTGAGCCGCTGGGCTCCTTCTGCAACTCCAGGCCTCTCTTCACAACTCCTGGTGCCGCTCCCACTCCCACTCCGAGGCAGTGTGTGCCTCCCGGACAGCAGTCACACGTAGAGATGAGGCTGCGGATGCCCTGGTTCCCTCTGCCACGCTGGGACCCCGGGCGGTGATGAGCACCTACCTACACCTGGAAAGGCACTTCCAGGCAACGCTCGGGGCACCCTGTCTCAGTGCTGCCTTCCCTGGACCTCACGCTTCTTCACGCGCACCCTTTAGAAGATTTAATAACAGCATTGAACTAGGAGTCAGACCCAGGCTGTTGGGCTGACTTCAACTCTGCTCATTGAGCCACCGGACAAATACTTTGTTTTTGTTTTTTGAGACAGTCTCACTATGTAGCCCATGCTAACTCCAAAACTCAGGATCCTCCTGCTTCAGCCTCTGGAATGCTGGGGTTATAGGTGTGTATCTCCATCCGACCCCTTATTCTCGCAAACCTATTTGTCCAGAGACATGGGAAAATCTCTCTTCCCTGAGCGGCCCCAGAGCCTTGGAGTGGCCCTCACCAGGGAAAGCTCTGAGCTGTTTGTAAGAGGGAAGCCACCTGGGGTGGAGCTCAGTGGTGGAGCACAGGCTAGCAGGAGAGGCCCTGGGTTCCAGCCTCGGTGCCGCACACGAGCGTACATACGCACGCATGTGCACACACCGGAAACTATCTTGAGACTCTCGTAAGCATTTGCCGTAATGAAACGAGCTCCTGAGAGGGACAGGGTGACCCATTTGGCTGCAATGCAGTCGTGAAGATCTTGAGAAATGTGAGCTCCTCCCACCCCTGCAGGACTGCTCGGGTTCCAGGTTAGTCTTCTTCTTCTCTGTGCTCAAATTCTGAGCAACTGGGGTGGAGGGTTTGGGGAACGCTGCAGACTCCAGACCCCCTGCCAAGGCCTGGACAGCTTTTCTGGACTCCTTCCTGCCCTGTGCAAATGTCCCCTCCCTCCAGTCCCTGGAAGAACTGTCCAGTGGGCGGGGGTCCTATTCCCCAGGCACCTGCATGCTGTGCCCCACACGCCCCAGAGAGTGAGTCTGCAGCAGAGTGCAGGGCGAGGGACAGCAGGATGGCTACACCCGTGTCCGGCCTGGCCCGGCCCGGCCCGGCCCTGACAGCCCCAACGCAGGTCTGGGCCGCACGGTGGACAGTGGGCAGGCAGACAACTGAGATGGGAGGGGACCCAGCGGGGAGCGGATAGGAAGTACAGTCAGAGGCCTACTTGGTCTTTTTTCCATTCTCCTTTATTCCATAAACACCTAGTTACAAGTTGCACAAATCAAAAAATAAAGGCAGAGGAGGGCACGGGGGAAGAGTCCTGTGATGCGAGTGGGCGAGAAGGGATGGAAGGGTCAGTGACTAGTCTGCTCCCTCCCCACCCTGGACAGGGCCACAGCGCCTGTGGTGGGGGCAAAGGGAGGGGCGACAAAGACCCAGGGCAGCTGACGGAAAGGGGAGACCCCTAAATCCTGAGCTCACCCCAAGGACCCTTCAGTGCGTGGCAGAGGTTCAATGGGGCAATGAGGAGGTCTGGAGATGGAGCAGCAAAGTGAAAAATCAAGTTAGTGGATACAGGGCAGGTGGAGGCATGGTAGGAAGGGGCCTGAAGATGGAGAATGTAGGTAGGGGGCAGTGAAAGGTTCTCCCTGAGAGCCCCAGGGAGAGGCGGGGGCCGGCTTGCCTGTTAATTTAATATTAAATTGGGGTGAGAGTTGGAGAGGAAAGTTATTTCAGGGATGATTTCTCAGCCTCTCAGCCTGTACCTACAGGAGGAAGAAAGATGAACATGTGTCAAAGGCAAGAAAAAATATAAATGCCAGAGGCAAGAGTTCATCCTCTATGCCAACAAGAGTGTTTTCCGGTTTCCATGACAGCTCAAAGTGCACTATCACGGGCAGATCAGCTGGGAACCCTGACACCTGTCTGCCAGTGGCAGAGGAAAGTCACAGGTTTGCTCCTAGGCCCCCTCCTGGGGTTGTCCCGAACTTTCTTCCCCTCAGATACTTACAAGAGAGCCCGAGGCCCAAGGCCTTCACCAGTCGTAGCGGCGGGACTGTCGGGAGGGGGAGTCCTCTGGTCCCTGGATGGCCAGGCGGGGAGGACCTTCAGCCCTTCGTCCCCCACCCACAGATGCCTCATGCCGCCGGAATTCCAGAGGGCGCTGCTGCCGGAATCGGGAGGTTTCCCTTCGCCACTCATCATCAAACGCGGCTGCCTCGCCTGGGGAGGACAGAGCGCAGGTGGCACGCTGAGCTATGCCTTCTGTGACCCGAAGCTAGAGTAAAGAGCAAGAAGGGGCAAAGAGGCGAGGGTACAAGGGGCAGCAGCAGCTTCACTTAGCTCTTTGGGCTTCATCATGTTCCCTAGCACTGGCAGGGCGAGGGCACAACTACTAGAGAAAGAAAACTGTAATTATGCAAACTAGGGATATTCAAAAATTTCTGCTGATTTGAAAAAGATAAAGAGAGAAAAGAAAAAAAACTAGATCTATACAGGGAAGTGTAGAATAGGATCGACATGTGATTTCTGCTGTTACTCTGCCCCAGGGCTACGTGCCAGTGGGGCGGGTCGAGGCGCCGGGAGGCAGTTCCCCAGGCCGCGCTGGGGGCTGCTGGCAGGGTGGGCTCACTCTCATCCAGGTTGATGTAGTCCTGCCGCTCCTCCTGGTCCCCTGTGCGGTGGTTTCGGGAGCGCTGGAGGATGTGAGCCCTGTCTCGGATGTGGTGGCCGATGGACATCTGCTCGAGTCCACTATCAGAGTCCCGAACAGTCCTCCGTGTCTCCCGGATCTGTGGCGAGGCAGAACTCAGTGCGCTCGGTGCCCCTTCAAAGCTCTGGCTGTGTCACCCCACCCACAGCCCACTCTGGAGAAAGAAGGCCGGGCTTCCTCGTGCAGCTCCTGCCCACTCACCCCGCCTGGTGCGGAGCGCATCTCCGAGGTCTCCTGGTAGACCTTGGGGGCGCCATCGCCCGTGTTGGAGTAAGAGATGACAGTGGAGGACGAGAAGGTCTGGCAGTTCCCCCCAGCGGTCATGTGTTCCTGTGGAGGAGAGGGAAGGTGGGACTGAGTGGGGGGAGAGATCCTCTCTGGATGAAGGATTTGCCTTCAGCTGTTTATTTTTTTTGGTGGTGGTACAGGAAAGTAAGCCCAGGAGTGCATTATCACTGAGCTACATCTCCAGCTTTTTCTATTTTTGGAAACAAGATCTCTCTAGGTTGCCTGGGCTGAACTCGAACCTACAATCTTCTGCCTTAGCTTCCTGAGGAGCAGGGGTTACAGGCACGTGCCACTGCACCCAGTCCGCTGCCTAGTCCTGCGGAAACACTGTTGCTCCCCTTAAGACACAAAGCCTGAATTACACTTTTCATGAGAGTGCGGCTGCCTCTTCACACATGGGCTGAGAGCAGACAGGATCCCAGCTCAAACCCTTCACTGCACATTCCCCACACCCCTCCCACCTCAGAGGACACGTGCTGCCAGCCCACCAGGCCAGAGTCTCACCATGTTCCCAATCATGTCGTTCATCATCCCGAACATGTCCATGAAGCCACCTGACTGGGGGAAAGACGTGGAAGACAGGAAAGCGAAGTCAGCGCTCAGAGTTGATGCTACGAAGTGCTGGTGAGCCACCTGGCTGCAGGTCCCCTTCTCTCTTCCTGCACACTGCAGTGCCTGCTCTTGCCTTTTCCACTGACACTCCTGCTTCTCTTCCACGCACCTGGTGGTCTACTTCTCTGTGGCTGCTCTCATCCAGTTTTCCCTGTCTTGACTGCCTTATTCCCCCATCTTTAGGGAGGGAGCCAAAGCTAATGGATACTAACCTCTAAAGGGTTGGGCAGGAACCTATTAAAATCTACTAAGATTCATCTTCTGGCCCTTCCCCTGCACCTCCCTTCTCGAGAAAGCAAACTCTGCTACACAATTACATCTTCCGGCTAGAAGGAGTGCAGGAGTCAGCAATATCCGCAGTTTACAGGACTCCCAGCTCCTGACCCGCTGGGAGCTTTGTGTACAACAGTATCGAAAGAAGATGGGGGCCAACAACAGGCCTTCCAAGGTGCACATTTGGAAACATCTAAGGTTGTACAATGTGTCTAAAGTAACGGGACACACAAGGACTCACCATTCCTAGCATGCCGAAGGGGGAGACAGCCCCAGCCTGCAGGAACATGCGAAGAACAGAAATGAGAGGTTAATTAGAGCCCTTGTCCTGCTTCCTTACAAACCCAAACCAGGCCCACGGCCTCCATTTCTTTTCTGTTCTCCTCTCAAATGAGGCCACAAAGTCCTTTTTCCCAGCCCCTGCTTCCACTTCTGCAAAACCATTTCACTTGCCAAATCGCTTGCAGTGCAAGAAAACACATGGTCTTCTGCTAACCACCCGCCATCCTTCCTCTGGATCTCAGGGACATTTCCGCACGGATACCTGCATCCTGCGGCTGGCAGGCCTGGTCCCCGGCATGTTACCATCTGTGATGCTGAGGAAAGGGCTGTAGCCAAAGCCACCGGACAGCATGCGGCTCATTTGTTGACGGTGAATGGCGAAGGGGTCCCTGCGGAGTGAGCAGACAGTATGGGTGGTGGAGGGGCCTATCTCTCCCCTCTCCCATAACAGTAGCCACGGGGCGCAGTGTCACAGATGCGACTTCCCTTCAAGCTGGAACTGCGGCCGAGAATCCGGCCAGTCCCAGTCGCGGGAACCCACAGATCTGTCGGAACTGCTGCGAGACCTGAAGTGGAGTGGGATGTGAGGGGGAGGGAATTCTCACATCAGGAACATGGGATCCTCGGGCTCCACGTCCCTCATGAAGCGGAACATCCTGATCTCAGCTCCAGGGGGCTCCACACTGGAAAGATGTGGCGGCTCGGTTACTCGGAGGCGGCCAGGCTTCTGCACACCGCTCGGCGCAGGGACTCAGCACTGCCACCGACCCCGAACACCAGAGACAGCCTTTGCCAGGGCTCCCACCAACCCCCGGAGGGAAGCGCCGCGGAACCGGTGTCAATCAGGGCCAGGGAAATCTCCCGGCCTCCCGGGGTCAGGCCTCCCCCGCTCGGAGCCATCCTCCCCCAGCCCGGGCCTGGAGCGCAACCGCCTCTTCCCCGACGCCGCAGTTCCCGAGAACCCGGAGCGCCGGCCCGTCCCCGACCCGCCACCCGCCCGGCCACCCGCCCGGCCACCCGCCCGGCCACTCGCCCGGCCACGGCGCCTCCCCCGCCGGCGGCCGGCGAGCGAGGCCCGACGCCCCTCGGCTCCGGGCTCCAGTCCCGCACGCGCGGCCTCACCGCTCCCCGCCTCGGGCTCAGAGGCCCATCCGTCCGGCTCCGCGTCTCAGTGAGCTGAGGAGTAGGGTCGCGGGCCGGGCGCGGAGATGAGTCCGGGCTCGAGCTCCCGGTCGCCTGTGGGCTCAGCTGCCACCTCCGAACCCCCGCCCTCGGCCCGCGGAGCGCCAACCTCGGGCGGCCGGGCGGAAGTGACGTCACGACGGGCCGCCCGGGGCCGACGCGGTGCCCCGCCCACCGGTGGGCGGGGCCTGTGCGCGGGGCGGGGCCGCGGCGAGCCCGGAGGCCTCTTTAATAAATCGAGTCTGGCTTCCGGGGCCCACGGAGCCTCCCTGCGCGGTGCGGGTGGGGAGGGGTCATTCCCGGGGGGCCGGTCTGCGCACCGAAGAGGGGGCAGGACGGCCGCAGCCCCTCGGGAAGGGGGCCGGGCGGATCCCGGGGACCCTGGCGCTGACTGTCCGCCGGGACGAGCAGCGCGCTCCCGGCAGGGCGGTCCTCCGAGTGACGCAGAGGAGGCGGGCACCGCGCTCCGGCCCGCGTCCAGGTCCCGCTTGGGAGAAGCGGACTGGAACGGAGAAGCCAGGCCGGGGGACGGGCCACCAGGTGGCGCTCCTGGCCAAGCTGACCCTTCAGCTACTCGGTAACTGGCGCTGGCCCAGCTCTGAGCCACCCAGGGACCCATCTGCGAAGGCTGATTGGACAAAGGCCCTGGGTCTGAAATCTGTCAGGTTTTGGGTGTTTGTTTTTGTTTGTTTTTTGACGCTGAGGATGGAACGCAGAGCCTCGCGCATGCTTAGCACATGCTGTACCACCGACCTCCATGGCCCTGGCCCCTGGAATCTTTTAGTTTAGTGCTACTCTCCCCTTTTCTTTTCTCTAATTTTGTCCTCAAAAGTCTTCAGTCCTGTGCTGAGCTTTCGTGCCTTTAGTGAGGCAGGTAGGTCAGGGGTCTCAAGTTTGGGAGAACCAAGGAGTGGAAAGCTCAAAGAACGAAGATCTCTCGGGGGTGGACCTAAAAACTGGGTCCAGGAGGCCTGATGCCAAACCCGGGCTGATACTTTGACATACTAAATGTGTGGCATAAAATCTGGCTCTGCTGGAGGGAAAGGTTGCCCTCTGGGGTCAGGGGGGTTGAACTGTATAGGGTAGACTTTGAACCCGGTTCATCCAAACTCCAACTCCTGGAGTTCTTTACTCTGGCCGTTAGCCAGCCTGGTAGGTACGTTGTGGAGCCTGACGCTGGGAGAATGACTTGTTCCCTGGCAGTTCCCTGGGGGAGGAGGGTCGGTCCTCGGAGACTCGGGAAAAGGGGCTGGGTGAGGGCTACTCAGGTTTCTTTGGGCTTGATCTTTATTAAAGAGGAAATGCTAGAGGAGACCGGAGGAACAGAGACAGACAACTAAGATAAGCTGGCTGACTGGCAGGATCAAAGGAGAACTGAAAGAACACAAGAAAATGTGTTATTCATTGATACTTCAGGGGAAGAGACTTCATAAAATCTCTTAAATTTCTGGGCATTCTACCATGCAACTGCCCTTTCTGCTTGTCCCAAAGGAAAGCGAGTTGACGTGCTAACAGGTTAGCCCAGTGAGCACTCTGCAGCCCAGACCTAACCAGGGAGATCCTTTCCAGATTTTCTTCTTTTCCTCTCCTCCTTCCTTTTGCAAGTGTGTTGGTGGTTGTTTTGCTTTTGTTTGTTTGTTTTTGAGACAGGATCTTTCTATGTAGCACAGGTTGGCCTTGAGCTCACTATGTAGCCCAGGCTGGCCTTGAATTTGTGGTGATCTTCCTGCCTCAGCCTCCCAAGTGCTGGGAATACAGGTATGGCTGTCACATGGGGGTCCAAAACAAGTTCTTTATTGTCCATCCAATTGACAAATGTTAATGAGGCCTTGCACCACGGTATGCTCTACTAAACCTGTATAGAATGGAATAGACAAAGTCCTGGCAAATCTGAGACATAACAATCCTCTAGTCTCCTTGTTTCTTTTTTTGATTACCTCGTATCCTCTGCCTACTGCCTTTAGTTGTCTGGAGCCCTTCTTCCTTCCAAAACTTTACGAATCTCATGTCAGTCATTTTTTTTTTCTTCTTTTAGGTCCTGGTGATTGAAGCTAGGGCAGTGATGGC